>CM057822.1:44166374-44291374 GCA_030067965.1 Latrodectus elegans
TTATATTTCATTACATTATATTAGCCGTATCAAATCATTTTTCCACTTTCTTATTGTTAGGAGATTACAGTTACAGTTATATGAGAAATTGAAAGGATTTCTAAGCCTTTTGATTTTTAAACATAATAGCTAATTAGTTTTGGAATTTTAACACGGTTGCCATATATTCAAACATAATTTTTTACAGAACAAGAACTACCGTGGCCTTCTTAATGAAAGAAATCAAATATAGAAAAAACATTTCCGAATGGGACATTTTTATGTACTGTAAATTTTAACAATGAAATGCATGAAAAAAGTAAAATATAAAAGAAAGCAATTCCAGATCATACGATAAATATAAAAATTACTAAACGTTTCAAAAATAAAATACAATATAAAATATTTATTAATTTATATAAACAGCAGTTGTTTTTACGGTATTTCAGTTAACCTTTACCATAATTAAGAATTAATTATTGTAATTAATATAAAGCTTTATTAAAAATATTTATTGCAGCAAGTACAAACGTGAATATAAAAATTTAAATAAATTGCATAAAAACAATAAAAAAAAATCTATCCAAATAGAAAAATTCTTATTCTCGGGCAGCAAGTATTTTGCCTACATTTTTTTTTTTAAATAAAATGTCAAATGAAGTGTTCACTCACGTCAAGCAATGACGCAAAAGGAATACTAAACATTAGTTGAGTAACTAAAAAGCAAAACAACTAAATGGACTACTTCTCAAGTGCGGGAGACAACAGAACAGTCAGTAATTGAAAGACTTCGGAGGGGTGGAGAATTCAGAAAACACACACCTCTCCCTTTCACAACGGGGAGGACGACCCTTCAATTGATGGATGGATCACGGCCGACACGTGGACGCAAACATTCATTAAATGCATCCACACGTCAGCTCGGTAGTACCTGATAGATTCGATAACGGGTGGACTTTCAACTCTGCAGAGAAAAACACAGGCGGAAACTGAACAACAAATACAGTTCTTTTGTATCGAAAAGACTAAAAGAAAGTCTTAAAAAATTCGAAATCGAATAAAATAAGTAACTTTGATAGCTCTGCACCATAGGTTAAATGTCCTTGTCACCAAGAACTAAAAATTCCTTAAGAAAAATGTATCCTGAAGTGTGTAAAATATTTATATTTACGGTAAATACATTATATAAAAAGTAAAATTAAAATATAGAAATCCTACAACGTTTATTATTTTAGAAATGTAATTAGTATTAACAAATTCAATGGGAAGATTCGTTTGTGTGCTTACTTAAGAGTCAAAAATTAACTGTTTGATTTTTATCTGGGGAAGAATAAAACTAAAGTTTCGATCAGGAAATAAAACATGCGCTTATTTTTAGTATTCTAAATTTTACTAGTGAAATTATCAATGTATGAAATGATCAGCACTTTGGCCTTATATACCTTGAATAGTACTAAAGTTTCGATCAGAAAATGAAACATGCGCTTATTTTTAGTATTCTAAATTTTACTGGTGAAATTATCAATGTATGAAATGATAAGCAGTTTGGCCTTCTGTTCGACAATATTTGGCTTCGTAACAATTACACCAATAGTTATAATAGTTCAAATACTAATTTAAATTGTAAATTTCTTCGAATAAATTCTCGCACACAAAAGAATAACTATAAAACGACAGTTAAACCTATTTATCATTTTACTGCAAAGACAACTATAATTAATATTATTTATGTCCTATCAATTTTCTTTTATCAAAGATTTTGTCTTTGAAAGAATCTGGACTTCTTATGGATCGTTGAATAACTCATAGAATTAAAGATTAATATAGCTATGCGTTGACAAAAAATTGTTTTCACTTGATTTATTCGTTTTAAATAAGGTGGAATTGTAATGCAGTAGACAATCTTGCTGCAGTAGGACTACAGCAGCAAGATGCACGAGGATCTTTAAATGTAACATTTTGAATTATTTTCTTCTAAGTTCTTGTTCCATTTGTCCTACTCAACTTACAAATTTTAAGGTATCCTTTTCTTGATAACTGATACAGCCACGGATTTTGGTTGGCTTCTGCCACTTGGCATATTTTGAATTAATTTCTCTAGACATCGGACAGGCACGGGATCAGATGTACTGTACGGTCACTCTTGGCGCAATTTTTGGCACCAAATTTGGCGATCATTTTTACTGGAAACACGACAAAGTAGTATTTTGGCTACCCTATTCGTCATTAATTTCTCATGAATATTTATCGATTTAAATTCATTAATATAAAATTTAATCAAAAATTTTATGGATAATTTAACACATCAAAATTTATTATTTGTCCACTGATGAAATCTATAAATCTGCGTTTTTTGTTAATTTTGTGAAATTAGTTGAGCATATTGTTAGGTACCAACAATGTATGAAATATTTGTCACTATTTCAGCCATTTTCCTCCTGCCGTTTTTTCCCGATCGGAAATTCATCATGCGGTAACCCTTGGCGACTTTTTGAAAATTACGCCAAGGGTGACTGTACGGTAAATTCTTATCCAGTCACGTATTTCACAACGAGGATATATTTCTAAAATAACGCTTACTTCGTTTTTTCGTTTTTTTTAACCAATTACAGAGCAAACAAACATTCACTGTCATTTATCTTAAAATAACAAAGAACTTCACTGACTTATATTAGCCATTATAAACCTGGAATTGTTCAACTTCTCATCTGAACAGATCACAACCAAATTTGAATTGTTAAGCCCATTGTGACAATGCATGTCTTCTGGCAATTACTTTAACTTGGAAGACGTCGAGTTCAGCTTCAATATATAGTTACACATAAAAAGATCTCTACTTATTTAATGGTAGACCCTGAAAACCATTCCCACCTTATGTTCGAATTTTAAGCCATTAGCTAACTATCAGCGAAAATATTTTTCAAAAAAGTAAATACGCAGAAAAAAGCTCAAAGATTTACAGAAACTTTCAGCTGTTAGCCAACCACTAAAATTTTTTAAACTAAATAAAAAGAAAAATGATAATAAATTTGCAATGCAAGCCTTTAATTTACATAACAGTGCAGTATAAAACTTAATGTTGCGGTGACAGAAATTCAGAACACAAAAAAAGTAGAATATAGTTAAATAGATAATAATACAAGAACATATATATCTAAAAAGAATAATTCTTTATTTTCACTTCAATTTGAATATAATTAAATTCAAACCCCAATCGCAAGATAATTCTTATAATTACTTTTTTTTTTCTGATCATATCATTTACCCTCTTTGTATTATAATGACAAAAATTGATTGTTACTAAATGAAGAATTTCTCCCCTTATTTTATAAATTTCATAGTACAGCGATTTTTTCCAATACATATGATTTAAATAAAGATATAAAGAGAAAGTTAACGTAAAAAAAATAAAGTACTAGTGAAAGACTAAGAACTTATTTTTCTTCATGCTGTAGAAAAACATGCTTCAGGTTCACCTTCTAAATTTTTTAATGAAGCTTTTAATTTATAAATTAATTTTTAAATATTCAATTAGACGTCAACGTCTACTAAAACAAAATTCAAATTTTAAAATAATTTCAGAATTTAATGAAGAAAATAAACTAATTGTAATGCATGCAAAACACAATGCAACACATTATAAACATGAAGCAATTAACATAGAAAAGTAGGGGGAAATAATTAACAAAATAATGTTTTAAATATGTTTGTAATAATAAATTATTTTGATATATAAATTAAGACATGTTATTTTTCATTAATAAATTCGAAACTGTTCCGAGGAATAAACATAAAATAAGAATTTCCAAAGCGTTTTTTACAATGGTAGCAGTCTTACTAGATCAACCGAAGAAACAAATGTAGAACTCCTGCGGAGTGGGATACGGACTCAAAAAGAATTATTAACGACATCCAGGGGCAGAGATGGACACTGGATATGCAACGTAACGCATTACATGCCCGTTTAGGAATGGGACAGGTTCAACAGGTCGACACGCTATAGAAAGTGAAAGATAGAACCCTGTTTTATCTGGATATCACCTTTCGAGAAGATAGGGCAGCGCAATTGCCCTTTCCATACAACAGACAAGTTTTACAAGGAAACGCTTCTCAAATGATACACATTAATTTCGAGGAAAGCTTTATTGCAGGTGTTATTCTGAGATATAAATTCATAGAGCGAAAACTAAAAAAAAAAAAAAAAAAAAAAAAAAGGGCGGAACGTGCTATCATATAAGTTACCTATAAGCAGCTAGTTCTTAGCGAAGGAGGGTTTGACTAATTTATGTTTAAAAAGAAGTATGGTACATTGTCTTTAAATTTTTACCCAGCAAATTGTAATTGTGAAAACAAGATAAGGTTACATTTTAGCATTTGATTTTGCCATTTTTAAAAATCTGATCACTTAGTGTATTCCGTAACTGTGGAAAATCATTGAAGAACATAAACAATACACAATACGATACAGAAACATAAGAATATATGTTTCACATACTGATTTTAAGACTACATTAACACGGCGTATTTATGAAAAGGACTAAACCAAAAAACTTCACAAGCACCTACCAAACAGATATGCATGCAGAAAAAGGCATTAGTGGCTGGAAATGAAATTGTTTCCACCCATAAAAATACCTCCAAGTACAAGATCATGTCAAGTCTAACGATGCAAAATTTGGATACATACATGGGTGACCTGTAAAAATGTTTGCATCGCATGGAATTACACAATATTGCACAAACACTTTATGGAAGAATATTTTTTATTTTTTTGTCCTGGTATTCAAACCATTCTGTTTTGAAAAGTATGATACAATTGCATTATGAAAGAATAACTAGTTTGAATTTCAGTAGTAGAAAAGGATGATAGTAATTTAAATATAATGGGATTTAAAACTTGTTAATAACGCCATATCTTCTAAAAATGGCGAAAATAACACAGATTTGTGAAATAATATTCCGATTTATTTTCTTTCTATTTGGGGAAAGAAATCAATGCAAATCAATAAACCGGAAATTTTCTTTTCCCTAATAACAATGTTAGAGCATTCCATCAAATAAAATTTAAATAACCAACAGCACACTACAGAATACATACTTACTAATTCTAAGCGCATCTAAATTAAATATATACAAATAATATATAAATTAGAGATGCAAAAATTTAAAGGTTGTATATATAGTTTAACCAATAGAATGATGCATATTTAGCAGATATTAGTATGCAAATTATGGCCATTCAAAGTGGAAATTTAAAATTAAAATCACATTTTTTCCAATAAATAGAAATGTTTACTATTATTAAAAAAAACTGATATTATATAGTAAAACTTAAAAAATAATTTAAATTTATGCATCAAACGTTTATTTAAAAGTAAAAAACGTCATTTTAAAAACAAAAACAGAATTTCTGAAATTTCTAAATTTAAGTATGGAACTTTAATTTTTAAAAGAAAACTACCACAATTGTAAATATAGCAATTAAAACAAGATTCCCGACAATGCCATACAAATGTATACCGATGGAAGTAAATTGGGATGCCATGCTAGCAGTGGCATCTTCATTGAGAAACCGAGAAAAAAACTATCAGTCTTCGCAACCCTGACTCATCCCCGGTCTTCAAAAGTGAAATATTTGAACAAGGTCTTGAAGCTGTTCATAATGAAGGTGGTTTTGGGGACCTAGTGATCCTTTTGGACAGTGGCTCTCTTCAGCACCTCCACAACTGGAATGCAATTGGAGATCAAACTAGCAGTTCTATATTTCTCAAGCTCAAGTTTATTTTGTAGTCCCAATGAATTCCTTCTCATGTAGACATATACGGCAATGATCAGACGGATAAACTGGCCAAGGAGGGCTATTACCACGATAATCCTTACCCTTCAACACTTACCTTTTTAGAACATCAACCCATTGTTAATTCTGAAATTTCGAAAAGGTGAAGTATTCCTCCCTGACATCGCTAGAACGCGGGCAAAGAGACTGGCTCTTCATTCGCCCTCAATTGTGACAGAGCCTCTAGAACCGCAATTTCCAGACTAGCAAGTGGCCACAATAGGGGTCTCACGTATTTCAAAGACAGGAAAATTTTTAGAAGTCTGCTCTAAATGCAAAACAGAGCAGGCTTCTCCTAATCACATCCTGGACTGTTTGGGACTTTCCTCCCAGAGAGTACATATACTCATCCCCTCTTCTGGTTCTCGATTTACTTAGGGTCAGCGATCTGTTGGACGTGGTCTGACTTTGTCAGACATTTGGAGGATAAGCCACAACAACAACACAGAATTGTTTAAAGGATGAACTTTATTGGAGAGCACATGGTAAATTAAATGAAGTTACAAGTGGAAGTCACGCGTAGTAATAAGTGTCAAGTATGGTTGTACTATGACAAAAGTTTCAGTCACTGGATATGATTAAAAGGTAGAAATAAGGTCGCCCAAAGTCACAATACAGAATCACAATATGATGTTAAATAGCCGACACCTTAAAGATATGAATATTGAGCAGTTGTTTAAAAACCTCATCGTAACTTCTAAAAAACGTATATATCGGAAAATATTAAGAAAAATTACATACAAATGGCAGCTTAAAGAAAGCTTTATGATCGATAAGAAGTAGCGTGGTTTCATCTCTAACGCAATTTTAGAAGGAATCCGTTTGCCTTAAAGTCATAAAGACTTGAAAAAATTAGGATCAAAGCCAGGTTCTCTTTAGTAACCAGATTCAGCGCATTTAAGTTATCGAGAAGTTTTTTTTATTTTTTTTATTTTATTTTATTTTATTTTTTTTATTTAGATTACTTAAGAGACAATGTCATCCAATAAAAATTATATCCAGTGATTCGTTGCCTTGATATCATTATTTAATGGAGGAATCATGTGGACAAATGTACACTCTCCATATTAATTTGCTAAATAAAACGCGAGGAGGCGAGATTCTCAAACTTTATGAGCGGTTTTTATTAAAAGCAGTAAGTAATCAATTCGTTAAAATGGACAATAATATCAAACCACACAGAATATCATCCGCCGAAGATCATCACAAAGAGAAGAACAGTCAGAAAGGTTTATATAAGTTTCCAGATCTCAATTCTCAATCCCAAAACGCACGTGTGTGATTTGTAAAGATGGGCCGCTGAATATAACTCATAAGAAACATCCGAACCCGAGTTGGGATTTGAACCCACGAACTGTAGAGCCAAAGGTCAGAGCGCTAATCACTCTGCTGCTAACTCAGCAAGAGACTATTGCCATTCTGTTAATAGAATAATTAGTATTCTGGGTTTCACAGTTCAACAGCTCGTATGTTCGATTCTTAACTATGAAAAAAATATTCACATTGGCTCAGAGTCACTTTAAACTATTATTCTCACCAAATAATTATTGTAAGTAAAAGGTATCCTAGAACATCATTTAAACAAATTTAGAATCCTATAGGCATTATAATCAGTCCTTTCGGAATATGATTAGCAACACCATCGTTGAACAATAACCTCATTAATTGTATGAGAGCATAAATTTACAATTCTATTTACATAAATTTACAAGGTAAGATATCACTTTTATTCGCGCGCGCGTAGATGTTCCTATTATTTTGATAATCATTATGTTTAAAGTTTCACTCAAATCCGTTCAGTAAAACAGGAGAAACAAACTTCCGAATTACGCCAGGTTAACCACAATGTGTATAATGGATTAATTTCGCTGGTCCGTTTTGTCTCTTAATCTAAAATTATTTTTTCACATCAGATCTAATTGAGCTATCTATAGATTAAGTTATGTATACGTTGTGTGAATAACATAATTTCACGAAAATTATATCCGAAACTTGCTGTGAATGGCATACGACTATAATACCAAAGAATTCAAAATGCATACGAAATACACCAAATATAAGCGATCAATCGGTTCAGAAAAACCTCAAAATGTTAAACTTCGAAAGTCTAAAAATCTTACGAAAGAAATCAAGAAAAATCTGAAAGTACTCTACTGAAAAATAACAAAAGAAATGAAATGAAAGAGCGTAGGGCATTCCTACACGGAACTAAAACCCAATCTCAATAAATAGTTCCAAGTGAGCAGGGCGGTTAATTGCTTCACAAAAGTAATAGGGGAGGAAAGAATTTTTTTTAAAGCAAAGTAGACGACCATTACAGGGAGACTGCCCGCTGTGACGTAATTGTCTGGCACGCGCAGACCAATCCCGGGGTGTAGGAATATCATAATCATGGGAGAGAGAACACGAAAGTAGGCGTCTCAAGACAGAGGTTTCATTTGAAGAGGTCGAGCAAAAGGGCTACAACCAAGAAAAACGGTGCTCATTCACCAGTTTGACATCGTAAATAAGCCCAGAGGACGGGCAAAGGTTGTTATTTTCATTCGTCTCCTACTCTCACTTAGGAAGAAAATAATCTTTACCCATTCTTATTTTGATTGTTTTATTTGTTTATAAGCACTCATTAAAACAGGACATCATAGACTTTGAGCATATGTCATTTGATAACCATTTCACATTACTTTCAAGATCATACATTACCATTGATATTCGACAAGTAAAACTTAACCAAACTGGACTCGTAAACATTTAGTTCCATATGAAATATAGGGAGAATTTAAAAAAAACCAACATTTTCCGATAGCTTCCTCTTTTTTTATTTTTATTTATTTATTTTTTTTACCATAAATAAAATAAATATTAGAAAAAATAAACTTTAAATCAGAGCATTTTTTTTTCAATCTGATTCTATTATCACTTGTTTACATCTTGTAGTCTTCTATTACTTGTTATTTCCAATATGGGAACAAAGCAGATATTTTGCAGATAATGACAGTAATAGAACACTAAAGGAAGACTCGGTCACAATTAAAACATTGTTGGATCATCACTATGCATTATTTAACAATAAAAAAAAAAACATTTGACAATGTTGGAAGAAACAAGACCGATGAATGTTGTTCTAAGTTGTGTCGCTCAATGCGATTTTTTTTTTTTTCCTTTCACTTGAGAATTAACAAGATTGGAATTTACAGTTTAACGTGGATTCTAAGCTATTTTTAATATCCAAACCCGCGACGGGATTCGAACCCAAGAACCTGTGAATTGGTTGGCAGAGAGATAACTATTCGGCTGCCAACTCGGACTGATTTACTGGATGTGAATATCCTTTATTAGTTTATAGCCATTATAACCCATAAGAGAAATACTACTCCCCATTTTACTCACAGAGAAGCAAAGTTCAGTAATTATCGCATTCATGATAAAATCGGCTTTAAAATAATTTCCTTCATTGAAAATATGCTTTGTGTGTGTGTTCGTTCTCTCTCCCTCCCTTCCTCATATATGTATACATACATATATACATATAATATATATATATATATACATATAATATTTACATATATATACACACACACACATATATATACACACACATATATATAAACACACATATATATATTGTTACAAATTTATAAATAATTATTGTATATGTCTTAAAATATCTCAGACAGATCGGAAATACTCAAATTTTGGGCAAAAATTGGGGTATTTTAGACGTGCTATACGGGTTTTCTAATGATTTGGTGACTTGGCGAGAAATAGATACTTCTGGAAACATCCATCATCTAAGCTCTAGGACCAATATTTAGCGAGATAGCATAGAAGCTTCCAGAACCTTGGCGAAATTAGTAGATTTCCCCGCCAAGTCAGGTATAAATACCGCAGCCCGCCATAGTTAGACAGGTTTTGTATAGACAGTCAGTGAGTGAAGACGATTAGTCGTGACTGCTAGTTTAGAGAAGCTGTTCTCTGCCTGAGGTATTTGAGACCTGCGATTGGAAGCTGTAACTTATTGTATCCGACGAATTGTAGCTGTATAATTGTGATTGTTAGAGCTGGTATATCTAGTGCAATTTTTACGAATAAAAGTCTTGTGTTCATCGAGTAGTTGCTTTCTTCAACTCTCAATCCACACTAACCCCGAAGCTCGGTACAATACACACACGCACACACACATATATATATACATATATATATATATATATATATATATATATATATATATATATATATATATACATATATATATATATATATATATCGACATATATATATATATATATATACACATATATATATAGATAGATAGATAGATATAATACCCATGAAACAATCGTGGTTAGATAAGCATTTTACAATGAAACGATCACTATTTAAAAAATATTAAATCCATGAGGAAACCACAGTTCTAAAATCATTCTATCCAAAAACAAGATTACATCATAAGTTTAAGATTTGCATTTTTGTAATTTTACAAATTTTCAAACCGAATTTATGCAAGTGAAAATTTTACTAATTTGCGTTTTAAACATATCAGGTTTATCAAACATTTATCTAAAATATTTGGGTTTTTTTTCAAATTAAATGCTTAGAAACCGTACTAATATAAGAGATCATTTTAACTTAAATATTACATTAGACGTTCTTTTTTTAAAGAAAAAAAAAAAAACTTTATACACTTTGGCATCATTTTAACTTTTAATCAAATTCAGAGCAGCATTCGCATACTGCAGTCATCCTCTCCGGTTCACATAGATGTTTTTCAAAATATAAAATTTTGTGACGATAAATTTTTTTTTAACATTTATCCTCTAAATTACTAAAATAAAGATTTGTAAAAATCTATTTCCTTCACAGTATTTCACGTTTTGAGACTGTTGATAAAAAAAAAATAGAAGGTTTTATAAATTGCAAAGGAGAAATTCAGAGAGAGATCAACCCTATAGATTTTCTGATTCTTATAGAAATACGGACTCAATCGTGCACTAAGATAATAGTAAATTAAACTCTTTAAAATAAAAATAAAAAATCTCATTGTTTTATAACAGAATACAGACGTTTCTGCTTTCCTATATTCATCTGTTAAGGTGGGTAGTTCCAATATTTCAAATCTGTGACATGCGATTAAGATTCAACATTATAATCAAAAGTTCTTTTGCGTAAAGTTGTATATCCAAGTGTTCAAAAGCTTGACAACAACTGTGAACTGATAAGATAATTTTTACAGTGTCATATGTGTCTTGTGATTTGAACATTCAAGTAACTAATAAACTGGACAATGGATATTGTACACTATTAAAAAATAATTCACTTCATGTCAGTTGATTAATATTTACACCAAAATATTGCCAGCTAATTTTAACAACTATTCATTCATCTGAACCTGGAACAATATTATTTGCGTGTAAATTCTAAGTTTATGGAGTATAACATAAAAAGTTTCTCATTGAATTCCAAATTTTCGCTTCTTTATGAGTATAATCAACACGTACAATAGTAGATATCAATTTCATAAATTAGAAGAAAAAGCATATAGTGATATTTATACTTACATACTGTTCCAATAAAAACAATGAAATGATTCAGTGGCACATGAAAAAGAAAAAAGAAATAATCAGATGTTTGAATATACATTTGTACTGTTCACAAATTACAATAAAGTTAAATTTTTCAACGGAATACACAGATTGCTGATTAAATTAATGAGTATCATATTTATAGGCTCAGACTTTGCTTTATTATTTTAGCAAAACAATTTTCAATTTAAATTTAAGAACAAATGTAATGTATAATTAAAAATTTAAGATCTAAATCGAAACTATGCAAATATAATCAGGCATTCTGGTTATTTACTGATTGATTATTTACTTGATCCTTTGTGAATACTTTGTACATAAAAGTAAGCTAGATTGGAATCAACAGGTGACTACAAACTATACCACCGGAGCATTCAAGATATCAATGATATATTTTAATTTAATAAAACAAATAGTAACTAATCGGGCACATGAAAATTAAAACAAGCATTCCATAAAAACCAATCTAAGAAAAACGATATTTCATAAAAACCAATATTGTTTCCTAATGTATATTTTACCTATTGTGTATCGGAGCCGAGAAATTTATATCAATGTTTTGGGATTAACAATGTATTCATGAATAATATTTTAATAATTGATAAATACAGCTCAATTTTTTAAATCTTTAGTAAGGAAATTTGAATCAACAAATTAATAATGAATTTTATCAATGATAGCTTAAATTTATCAAAAAATATAAATATTCAGAAAAATCATGTAATTTCAAAAACATGTATTTCTTTTAAACTCGCATCCTGAACTTGCATAAAAAATAAAGATTAAAAGCAAAAAAAGAATAGAGTTGAAATGAAACTAAAATGATAAGAATTTAGTTAGATATTTGATATTTTCATTTATTTAAATATTTTAAGTAATATGCTTTTAAAAAATGTCACTGAAACTCTGAAAGAAAATTATCCACAAAAATTGAATACACTTAGAAACAATGTTTAATTTGAATAATAAAAAAATTGAAATCACACGCAAGCGTGTTTAAGTCAGGGCAGAACTGCAGTTCCATCTAGGAAAGTCACACAACAGTCCCTTCGTACGAAGGTGCATTTGACTGGGACCGATGATTTAAAGTGCATTCCGAATCGCTAAAAGCATATATGTTTAAAATTAGAGTAGTCAAAAGCGTTGAAATAAAGGAGCTGTATAAATCCTTTGGTTACTTTCCCAAGACCCATCAATTTCAAAGTCCACTTAATTTCGAATACCATTTCCAAGCTGAAGTGCAATCCTTCTTCCTTACGAAGAAGGAATAAGGGAGATATGGAGGTCAAAACAAGTGAAGTGCACATTCCATCTCAGCACCATGATCTCAGATTAGAATGGAAGAACAACGGGTTAAATTCCTTTACAAATTGGACTCTCATATCTCCTATGTTCCGAATAGCACAGTAAAAAAATTAGTAGTCATATTTCTGCATGTTAACGATAGCTAATTATTCTCGAATTCGGTAATCAGGGCTCAATGCTATTTTCTAATTTTTTATTACGATTCACAAATCTGATGCTTGATGGAGAGACGAAAAGCAACTCTGCAATCAGGAGTCAAATTGAGATTAATTTTTATATAGATAACTCCCGGCATTTTTTTTTTTGTTAGTTTTAGAAAATATTTTTTTATAAAAATTTATAAATTTTATAAAAAGAAATAGCCAAATAACTGGAGTACTTTAAAATTTGATATATTATTCTTTGAAGTTTTCACGTGTATGTAATTATGGATAAAAAAAATATCAATAAAAAAGTAGTGATATTAAATATATTAATTTGTAGTTAATGGAAGCGCATGAAATTCTGGATATTTTATCTATAACATCCTTAATATGATTAAATAAAAAGTATATAAAATTAAAAATTTGATCAATGTGGAGAAGTTTTTTATAAAAAATACTCTATTTGGAATTAAATTGATTCATAGAACACACACACACATACAGGTTAATAACACGTACATTCAAATATAAAACGCCATACCTTAAATAAGGCTATAAATGTAATCAAAAAATTAGGTGTAGTTTTAATTTTATAATTAGAACGGTGTATAAAAACATTAAATATTAAAGACATTACTTACTTTGTGGTGATCCTTCATTTTTCAACCACATAAAAAAAAAGAAAAAGAAAAATTAAAAAAACATGTTAAACATTAACTTACAATAAAAAATTTTTTATTAAAATCACTAAAAAGCAAAAACCATTAAAATCATTATTTGTATAAAATAATATTCAACATTATCTTATATAGAAATAAGTGTGAGTAAACATTCTAATTTATAGCAAATTTATGAGAAAAACAAAACTAGTATATTATTCAACTGATCATTAAAATCTTCTACTAGCAGGATGAGACGCATAAAATTTGCAAGAACATTCCTTGACAATGCAAGAGATGAACTTACCAATAGATTCACACAAAACAAGAAGCGTTGAATAAAGATCTTTTTATAAGTATTGAAAGTTACCCCCTCTCCTTCATAAGTCGAGATGGTTAAAATGTTAGATATAATAAGATAGACAAAATGCTTACGACAAAAGACTTAAGAGCTTATCGTTTTCCTCTCTTCCTAACACTAATAGAAACAGACATGTTATCCATATGATTTTAAGAGGTCGCACTAAGTCCCGAATGCAGACAGTTCTTTTCAGACAGTAATTGTCTGCCCGAATAACTCGACAAAATATGTAGAGACATGGATTTTTAGTATGGCAGTCATGGTTTCATCAATTCTTGGTGCCACATTATGGAATAGAATAATCAACTTATAAACTCATTTTTGATATTTTAACACCACCTTGCAGTTCATGTCCATGTTTAACGGCTCGTTTGTTTTGATTCCTTTATAACTTAGTCAATTCTTGCACATGTAGGCTGACTAAATCGAGAACAACAGTTTAAAGTGGTATCCAAACCACTATAAACACTGAACCTACAAACTGTTTATCTGAAGCCAGGATGCTAACCATTTGGTTGTCGGTTCAGCAGCGTCTGACGACATTGTGAAGAACATACATTGCCATCATAGTGGCTCATCGCCAAAGTGATGGTATGGGGTGTCATTGGATACACATTTTAATCTCTTACTTGAATTACCTGCACTTTTAACAACAGTTATTACATTTGTGATAGATTACACAGACCTCTAAAACTTGTTACACCAGCATGCTTCCTTGTATTTAATCCTAAGTTAGGCTCTACCAGTTAGGTTGGATGAGTTTTCTGGCGCAAGGACTAGATAAGGACAAGCTGCGCCAGGTCTACCAGTTAGATAGAAGCAGCCGGGTGGAGTCTCCGTGATTTTAAAGCATGGACCAAGATGATCCCCAATACTTCGCATGCCACCCCCAGGGGTATCTTTTCACTTGCAGAACATTACGAGTGTGCCTAGTTTTAACGTGACCTCCCAGCCACCATTAGCGAACATGACGGATCTTCCGTTAAGCCGGGATTCGCATTCATTACCTTCCGATAATGAGAGCAAATCCCTGACAAACCAAGCCATCGTGGCTCCCCGCTTACAAAATTTAACGAACACCCAGTCTTTTTCAACTAATTTGCAGATAATGCATATCGAAATAACAAATTTGGATGACGTGCACAAAATAGGTATGCATTGATTGCAACATAGAAGTTCACATAAGGAAAACATATAAATAATTTACAAATACAATCTCACTATAAAATTCCATTTTTGGAAAAAAAGAATAAGCAGTTTTATATGTTAAAATTTCAAAGAAACATAACAAAAAGGAATTTTAATAAAGAATATGCCCAGCTCTATTTTAAATAAATAGGCGGCATCGAGTATCCATGGTGTTTATTTAGTTGTCAGTTACTGAAATAAAAAGCGAATACCAGACAAGGAGTACTTTGTTTACACTTTTCTACAGACTTTGGATGAAGACTTAAAGCAGCAACCATTCTACCAAGATATTCACGAAGATGCTCAATGGGATTCGGATCTGGAGATGGAGTAATCCATTCCATTCGCTGCAAACCAAGGCCCTCAAGATATTCCTCAACTACAACTCGATGAGGCCATGTGCTATCACCCATTAGAATGAAATCATTGCCAATGTTTTCACACACGGGCACTAATCAGACTGAGATGTACAGTTTAAAGTGGATTAGTAAATTCCGAACCACTAACAGCATCCATACACAAGATGGGATTCGAACCCATGAACTGTTGAACCGAAGGCCAGAGCGCGAACCACTCGGCAATCAACTCAGCTTTTCTACAAGATTTGATATTATTATTTAGTGAAAATAGCATAGGAGCCAATATTTTCTTAATAGTAATGAGGCAAATAGAAAAAAATAAAGATTTAATTTTTCACTGGTCTAAGGTTAACCGGATAAAAATATATTTAATAATCTCTTTAGAAGCATGAAATATCTATGCCTATTTCTAAAAATAAACGATACAAAAAATGTAGGTGCTTCATTCAATACTAGATTTCAATGCCATTCAAGTGCAATTTACTTGAGATACGAGGGTTGCTATTTATATTTCTGACCTTGGCAACAGTAAGTGTTGCTAGGCGACCGAAGACGATTTTAATCGAAAGTTTGATATTTATAAACATAAATTCAGCAGACGATTTACCATTATAGCTTTATTTGTGTTGTTGACAGTAAATTAAAAAGTTCTTCTCTGTCAAAAAATGGAATTGAATCGTGAACATTTTCGTGCCATTATTTTTCATAACTTTCGACGTGGATTGTCAAGACAAGAGTGCTTCGATGAACTTAATTCTTTATACAGCGATAAAGCGCCATCCTACAGCACTGTAAAAAATTGGTATAACGAATTTAATCGTGGTCGATGTTCGATCCAGGACGAATCCCGTGCAGGTCGTCCAAAATCCGTTGTTGTGCCAGAAAAGATCAATGCTGTGCGTGAACTGATAAAGCAAGATCGTCATGTGACATACCGTGAGATAGAGGCGTCTTTGGACATTAGTATGACTAGCATCAATAAAATATTGCATGAACATTTGAGCGTAAAAATTTGTTCGCGTTGATCCCGCATAATCTGACAAACGCTCAAAAAAGGCTCGTGTCGATTGGTGGAAGGAAATGTTGGAAAAATACATTCAAGGTACATCAAAGGCTGTGTATAACATCTACACAGGTGACGAATCATGGATCTATGCATATGAGCCGTAAACAAAACAGCAATCAACTGTATGGGTCTTCCAAGACGAGGCAAAAGCAACAAAAGTTGTTCGAGGAAGAAGCACATCGAAACAAATGATTGCCTGTTTCTTCGGCATTAACGGTCATGTGGCAACAGTGGCGTTAGAGCAACGCAGGACGGTCAATTCTGAATGGTACACGACCATTTGTTTGCCAGAAGTCATCGGAGAAATTCGAAAAAAGCAGAAGAACAGGCGAATCATTCTTCATCATGACACTGCGAGCTCTCACACATCGACTCAAACAAAGGCATTTCTGACGGAGCGAAAGATCGAACTGATGGGTCATCCGCCGTACAGCCCTGATTTGGCACCCAATGACTTCTTCTTATTCCCACACATCAAAAATAAATTACGTGGACAATCATTTTCGACCCCCGATCAGCGGTTGATGCATTCAAAACGCATGTTTTGGAGTTACCTCAATCGGACTGGAAAAAGTGCTTTGAAAATTGGTTCAAACGCATGCAAAAGTGTATTGATCATCATGGAGAATATTTTGAAAAACAATAAAACCAATTTCGATCCTACATATTTGTTTTTTCATTATTAGGCCAGAAATATAAATAGCAACCCTCGTATTATTACCTTTAATCAAAATTTCATTACATTGGAAACTTTGCTTAAAAGCAATGGGCAAATGAGAATTTTCTAGAATAAAATAAAGAGATTCACTTAAAAGAGCGATGACTTTACAAATATTTAAAATAAAATTTGACTTTTCACAATTTAAAATAAGGTACTTAAGAAAAGTAACATGTTCTATTTAACATTTAGCATGAGAATTTTTATAAGCATTTACAGTAAATTTTAAGAAAATGTTGAACCAATAAATCATTTGAAATATTTATAATCTAAAAAAAATAATCTTTTTAGGAAAATGATAAGATTTTGCATAGTTTATACAAACACATCTACTAATATATATATATATATAATATACATACATAAGTATATAAATATACTCTCATATATAAAGTAAAAAAGAAAAACGATTAATTCGCGAAAAATCGTGGATAAGGATATAAATGGGTAATCATTTAGAAACAGACTTTTTACAATATAAGATACGAGTTTAATAAATTACGCACTTCCCTTTCGAAATGCAATAATCGTTCCACTGCTACTCACGAAAAAGCAGGGGGTAGGGTGGAATGATCCGTACGTGAATGGAATATACATTCCCATGTTTCGCAATTTTTTTTTTCTTTTAAAGTCCTGCCAACACTGCACCAGAGTGAAATATATCGCACCCACCCAAGGGGTGTTGGCGCAGTCTAGAAATGCCAGGGCAAAATGGGAGGCCAAGACAAACAAAAACAGCGTGCGACTACTCTCAGAAAAAAAAATAACTGACGCACAGTGGAAACCCTCGGCAAGAATCGTAAAATTTTGGGGCTACAATTAAAGAACAACATCAAAACGTCGTCGGAAACAGCCGTGGGTATAAGTAATAAAAAAAAAGAAAAAAACCCGAGCTAAAAGGGAAGAGACCAAAAAGATTTTATCGGGCACGTTTATCTTGGTTTTCTGGTGACATAAACCAGTTTTTGTTTTTGTCGGAAGAGAAGAAAATATATATATGATCAAGTTGGTACACAGGTAACAGGAAAAAAGTTTTTTTTTTTTTTTTCATCTAGTTTTTGGTATTACGAAAATTTTTCCCGATTGGAAAACTTCAGCTTGACATAGAAGAAATTAAGTGAAACAATAAAACAACGCAGTTTATGCTTCTCAAAAGGAAAAATAGCTTGATATTTAGAGGATTGTGAAATCGTTTTCAATGATGAAAATTCAATTTACGTATAGATATTTCCATCACAAGTAATTATTTGGTAACTGCATTTGTCACTCTATGGCCACTTTTTCCAATAAGAAGGTTGTTTGGCCCAGGTGCTAAAATTAAAAATACTCTCCAAACATTTATTCGAATTACAAATACAATCCACGAATACGTTTTAAGTAAAAATGATCACAAATTATTATGCCAAAATTAACCAGATTGCTGAGATAAGTAATTTTACTTCTAAACAAAACATATTAAACATATCAAACCAAATAATTTACTTAATAATACATTTATGAATATAAGGGCGTTTTTTAATGCTACTAGTTTAAAATTAAGAAAAAATATGAACTAAAAATATTTTCATATTTCTCACTTCAAGAATTTTGAAAAAAGAAACGATTCCATGAACTGAAATCCCAAATGATTACTAGTGGATCACCATACCAGCAAATTGGTTTTAGCAGACTGAAAATGAAACCCGCGAGAGGGTATAATCAGTACCAATAAAAGGATTTAGCCAACATGACAGTTATCCGCATAAGTTTTATCTCATGAAACAAGTTTAAAATGTCTATTTAGTTAAACAATTAATTTTTTGGAAGCTGTTACTCCATTTTGATATTTATTTCGGTAAATTTGCGAATTTTAATTAACAGAGCTAATTAAACTTCACAATTAATTAATTTTCAGTGCTAAACAGACAAACACATACTGTATCTGACTCTAAGTTGTAAAGAATTAATATTATAAGCAAAGGTACGTGATTCAAGATTCACACAAACGAAATTTTTTCATAAAAATAACCATTGTTTACTTTTCTATTCTTAAACGTTACCTAAATATTTTAACAGCTTTGAAAATCAACTGCTAGTACTCATGTGCATTTACATTGTTGCAAAATTATCAAGACCACTTCAATTTTTGTGATTTTTCTTATTATAAATTTTTTAATGAAATGAAATTAAGCTGATGTAAAATATTAAATTAAAACACATGTTATTTTTTAAGAGATATGTAAATATACTAAATACTTTGTGTAAATTATTTTTTTTCTTCAAATAACTGTTACAAAATTACAAGACCATCATATAAAACAAATACTTTACAAGAAATCATGATGATGATTTTACCTTTTTCGAAATAACTTCATATATACAATTTTTCAGTGAATAGAGTTTGGGAGAGATTACATATTATATATATGATAAGAAATGTCCAGCTTATTTAACCTTGGTTCTTTCCCTTGCAACGCCAATTTTTAAACGGTTTTAGCATATGGCAGGGCTCTATCTTTCTAGAATTTTTAGTTTGATCATCCTAAAAGTGAATTAAAAAGTTTCAAATGTTGATAAGTAATGTTGATAACAACTGAATATATTTTTCCAAGAACTCGCAGCAGTTCACATTTCCAAAGATGTGCAAAAGCTATCCACACCATCACAAACATTCCACTGTGACTACTCTAAACTGACTATTGAAAAAATCGCAAGCTTCGGTTCGTAATTAGTACAAATTGCAGTCTGAGCCATCTAAATACAGTTTTTATTTCCGGAAAAATAATTTTTTTTCCCAAACGCATCATTCTTAGTTTAATACATCCTTAATCAGTTTCATCAAAGGAGAATTTTAATTAAAAAGACATTTTTCATCAATTGTAAAAGCAATGTGCCATGACTGGTAATGAAGAAATGTATACATGGAATCTACCAAATACTCTAGGCTCTATGAGAGCATGAACACAAAATATATTTTGCTTTTGGATTGAAGGGCACTAACTTCATGGGATGAAAAAATACAAAAGTTAGAGGGAGATAGTCGAACACGCCAACATAAAAAAATTATCTTATCTTCGGTATCAGCCAGACTGCGATACTAACGAACTTTTCAAAAGTTAATGGACGTCAATGGACAGCTGGGTGACGTTTTTCAATTAGCAGTGTTAGCAGCTTATAACCGACAAGTCAGGCATTCTTATCGGATCGGATAGGGGAGCAACTTGTGAGGGGAAAACAGGGTGACGCTATCGTCAAACTTGGGTTTTTAAGCCCATAGTCAAAAAAGTGACTTTTTACAAAAAATAAATAAATTAAGTATTATCAATATGTTCCTTTAGAAAACTGTTACACTTTAAAAGTGGAATTAAAATTTCCAAGAAATAAAATGTAGCTTACTTTTTTAATGTGTTAACTGGGATAACCCTCTATTTCAGTTTGATAAAAAACCACAGTTTTTGCTTTTTTAAGTTATTTCAAAGTGGAACCTAAATGACACTTTACATTAACTGTATAAGCAATGTGCCATGACTAGTATTTAAAAAATGTTTAAATGGAATTTACCCAATATTCTAGGCTGTGAACACTCAACACATTGAAAAGCAATATACCAGGGAAAATAATTTTAATAATCTAGGTAAAACCAAAAATTCTTATTTACTGAAAATTACATCATATTTACAGCATGAAATAAATGTGCAAAAATATTTTGAGGACAAGATCCATTATTTAATGATAAAAGAGAACAACAGAGAACATTGGCCGATCAGATATAATTGGTTTTATTAAAAAATTTATCTTTATTGAAATTAAAATATTCAACGGCGATTATAAATACTAGAATAATAAGCACACCACTTCTTAAAAATATTTTCGTAATAGATACAGTAATGACTCATTAGTTGAACAAATTTCCAAAAAGAAAAGTGAATAGAATTACATCGTAGTTAGTCAAGGATTTCTATGTTAAAAATTTGATAGTAGACCACTTTAGCTTATTGATAAGAAGCATGATTTCTTCGCCCACTTTTTGATATGTAGTTAGTTTTGGATACATACTTTTTTCCTTTACATTTGAAGTTTAAATTTTAAAGCTTTACAAGCATCATAAAATTTGGCAAGTTTAATTGGTTTGTTGTTTAAATGTTTAGATATGAAAACTAATTCGACAAGGATATATAATTATAAGTGGATTCTAAGCGCGTTTAAGAACATCCACATTGAACTTTTCAACTAAAAAGCAGAGCACTCGCCATTCAAATTAACTTGGAGAATAGAAAGAATTAGCCTAAACAGAGAGCTCCATGTCTTATAACCGGAAAATAACTGTTTCAATAACTGGTCCAGGCAAAAGCTGCTGAGCACAGATATCCAATGCAAGTTAAAATTTCAAAGGATCTACTATTCAGCCATTAGCGTGGAGTACACATCTGGATGAAAGGAGATCCATATTAAGTGTCAAACTCGTCTTAATTCAAGATTATAAAGCGATTGGCTGTGTTTTGTGAATTTAGTGCGAACAAAGGGAATAATCAGCTCAAAGCAAGTGAAACAATAACAGTACAAAATGCTGATAAAAGCAGAGGTGCCCAATGACATACAAACCCAATATTAAGAAGTGAAACAATAAAACAAATAATACTAAAGGATTTTATTTTCTTCATTTACTAGATGTTCAAAATGTAAAACAGTTAAATGAGTATTGTGATTCCAATTTTACAACAGTAAACAGGAAAATAAAGTGGTAGGAGTTCGTTCAACTGCAGTGATTCGCTTGAAGTAGATTTCGCAGCTTTGAATCAAGATATATCCATTTACTACAATCATCTGGAAAGTAATTCGGCTCCAAAATATGGCTCTGAAAAATGACCGAAACGCAAATGTACTTGCAAGGTAGATTGTGAGTATAGCTATCATATGTTGCACAATCCTAATTTTCAAATAATTTATATTAAATTCGTTACAGTGTGCAAAGATGTTGGCTCTTATTACTTCTCTCTCTCTCTGACAGCAAGGGATAACAATAAATATTGACCATTACTGCCTAACACAAAAGAGCTTGCATCGAGCCATTCAGAACAAGTTGCGTGGGTTGGTTTGGTTTGGTTTGTTTGTCGCTCAACGGTCATATTTTGCACACGAGGGCTAATTAGACCGGGACCTACGGCTTAAAGTGGATTCCGAACCACTACAAACATCCATGCCCTAGGTGGGATTCGAACCCACGAACTGTTGAACCGAAGGCAAGAGCGCTAACCATTCGGCTGCCAGCCCGGCACAAGCTGCGTGGAATACGCAGTACTAGTTATTTTTACTCCACGACAAACCTTGCCCTCATACGTCGAATTCCACAAGAAAACTACTGGAAACGTTAAGCTAAGGAAGTATTTGTCCATGAACCCTATAGTCCCAAATTTGCTTCCATAGACATCTATCTGCTTTTGCATCTGAATAAATTCCTGTCACTTCCCCACAGACGAAGACGTGCAGATTATTCTGACATGTTAGCTCCATTCCCAGGCGGCAGATACGGGTAATTTCTTTTCATGACCCACGGGAAACCTACTTTCCAGATGACCATCGTAACATAAGAAAACAAAAATTCTTCAATGATATAAATAATTCATTAATATATTTTAAGTTACTTCATTAATAAACAAAACATTTCCTTGTAAACCACCAAGGATAAAAGAAATATTTTATTTGAGCAATTAGTTCAATCACGGAAAGAAATTTTTTCACAGACATAAACCAGATTTTCCTCATAATGCATTTGAATGAAATATCAGTCATCAAATAAGTTTAAGACGCAACTATTTTTGTTACATTCTTTATAAAATAAAATAATTATGATTTTCGGCATTTAAATTAAATATCGATCTAATGAAGGGAACTTTTTTTTTTACAGCTAGTTCTAGCATCAAAGTTCATTAATCAAAGAATGATTCAAACAACCTAACCCTTCTCCCTTTTTCTTCGAAATATACTCAAAATTCTTTCCGTAAATTCATTAGAAACAGTCATTCGTAGTGGGGGGGGGATAGGTCGTTAACTACAATAGGAATAAAAATTTTCTGCTCCGCGATTTTTAAATGAATATTTAAAGAGTTAACCGGAAATCGTCCTTCTCATTTCCTGCTGTTTTAAATGACGATGCAAATTCAGTACTCACACTCGCTTACACATGTGCACGGTTACTTTTCGACAAATTCAAACTATGTTTGCTTTATCCTGATCGCTGAGTGGTGTAACATGAATTCGCTGTTCGAACAACTAATAAAAGAGAAAAAAAGAATAAATTAAGTCATTCTTTAATAATGGAACTGGGAAAAAAAAAAAAAAGATTTCTTCTTAGTCTTTTTCAGGAAAAACTGAAACAGCGATGTTTTCATGATATTAATAAAGGTCAGCGGAGATGGTGGAATAAAACAGTTGAGCAATAAGATAGATGTGCATGCAGAAGCACAAGACATCTAAATTTCTATCATTATGACACGTAAATAATACCATTTATCTTTAAAAAAAAATAAAACGATTTTTAAGATTTATAAAGGAAGACACAATATAGTTTAAATATTTAATAATTACTTTCATCGTTTAGGCTGTTTCAGCTATATCATTTATTCAGGTTCGTTTCAGCTTTCTAGGCTATACCTTTTCATCCTCTAAAACGCATATTAAAATAACAATACAATTTATTTTTAATATATTTGAAAAAATACATGGCGCATTTTTCGTTGTTCTTTCTTTCACAGTATTTTTTTTCTTTTTTTTTTTTTTACGATGAAACATTATTTATACCTAAAAAATTAATTACTGTGGATACAATTAACAAATATAATGAACGTGTTTTCGTATTAAAAGTTTCGCTGCATTTCTAAGCATTATGAAAAAGTTACGTAATGAAGGCAGGAAAAATTTCATCTATAAACATCTTATATGTAATCTTAGCGCACAAATAAGAATTAAAACGCGCGACAAGTTTCTATAAATTATTCTATTTGCGAAGTTATTGTACAATAAAATGAAATCAATATTTGGCACAATTTTAATGGGCACAACTATTAACTGTATCACAGAAACGGTGACTCACATTTTAAAATTATGTAACAGTACAATAAAATAATTGTGAAATACAAAAGCAATACGGTTACCATCATTATCTCTACCAGTTAGCATTAACATCTTATTAAGAAAATTTAAATATAACTTGCCACCAACTGGGTATAATGTAATTAAAATGTACCCAAATGTGTATGTTATGTATAATATATGTAAATAGTCTATATTTACAAAAAAGAACAATGACTTTTACTAGGCAGGTCATATAGTGAGTCTTAGTCATATGGGATAACTGACAGATGAAATAACTAGTCTAATAAAGATGGTAAGCAACTAATCGTTTAATGTAAGCCAATGCAATCAATCACAATGTGACGAAATGATGCTTCTAAATTAGTGTAATGAAAACAATAAATGTCGAAACATATAAATACCCAAAATTAATGATAATTTTTTAAAGATAATGATAATTATTTATTAAAATTAATGATATTACAAAATAATTAAATATTCGTGACATCTCATAACATTAGAAAATACAAATTCTACAACCACAAGTGCTCCTACCTCATTTTAATACTTCATGCATTGTATTCAAATATCTGAATGAAAATTTTTTATCAATGAGTGAGAGAAATCTCGGAATAAGTAGAATATTTTTAAAATATAGGATTCTTTTATACTATAAAACTTATTTAATTAATTTCCCCCATCAGCAGTATAAATATTTAATAAAGCTTAATTTGGAAGATCTAATAACCAGTGATTATATATATATATATATATATATATATATATATATATATATATATATATATATATTATATATACACATGTAAATACTTTCTTATTTTAACATTATTTTTTAGTTTTATATCACTTTTATGCTCTCTAATAGTTCATGTATTAGAAATAATGTCGTTTCAGATATACTTCAGAAATTTCTAAATCAGTCCTTGTTCACAGCGAATATATCTGATGGTAGAAGAAATTATGAGGAAGCCCCTCAGAGCCGAGGAAAGACATTTCGGCCCACCCAGGGTTTGTGGAATTTTCGGCACGCGCATGCAGCATACCTGGACAAAGGCCGCACGGGGGCAAGTGGGCGTAGATTTACAATTTCTAAGGCTCCATTCTTTCTGTGGAAATGACAGTAAAATAGATCCCATTTGCTTTTTCGACATCGCCCTATAAACTGTTTCGCCACACTGGGCGATGATTATGGCCCTCCAGACAAGATAGAATACCATCCAAGATAAGGAGTCATGTTCCAGAAATCAAGATTGCGCATTATTTTCTACTGAAATATGTTTATCTTTGAAATCAACCACATTATTTTCTAGGCTATGTGGTTTATTCTACATTTTTACTTTACAATCCGAAAAGATAAACACAATCGGCAAAGGTATGTAATAATCATGCAGTGGTCGACTGAAAATTCCTTAGTCCCAGTAAGAGAAGTTCAGAGCACAATATATATAAATCAAAATAGATGACAATAAACTTAAATTAACATAAATAAAAATTTCTTAATGTCGTATTATCTACGATCTTAAAAAATAATGTCATGTAAAGATAAAAGCACATAGATAAAACAGCTGTTTTACCACATAATTGTTATTGTTTTTTAAGCTATTCGATTTTACTATTGTAAATTGAAAAATACAGCAAGTGATTCATTAAACTTTAAAAGAAAAACAAATACGATTTATAACAGAATATAATAGTTTATCCTTATTATTATTTGAGTAGAGAGTTGTTTTTTTTTTTTTTTTATAATTAGATTATAAGGATAGATTCGTACGATTTAACAATTTATGGTCACTTTTAGCAATTGGGAAGTCATTAGGCAGGCAGAATCACAGATTAAAATGAACTATCCACTTTAAACAGTGACTACCAGTTTAGAGTGGATGATCCACTTTAAACAGTGACTACCAGTTTAGATTGGATGATCTACTTTAAACTGTGAAACAAACATCCAAACTCTTAAAAATGAGAGATAAATTCAAGAATTGAATTCTGAAGAGCAAATCAATTAACTGCCACTTCAGCCATTCAATGCATGAGATCAAAATAATAATTTTGGATAGCAAACAATATTGGGAGTTTAGTTTAATGCATTATGCTTTTTTTTTGAACAAGCTGCTTAAACTCAATTAAAATTTACGCTTTAAGCCTGATTTTGAACATTTACATATGTTCACGTCATAGTTGAGAACCGAACATACGAACTGTTGAACTGAAAATCTGACCGCTGATAACAAACTCATCTACAATCACGTCCCATTGTTGAAGAATGACAATACTGATGCAAGAGTGGTGTGCCACATTAATTTCTGACAATGAGTGAAGCATATTTAAAAAATACGATTCTTTTAAATGCTCAAAAGCCATTTAAGAAACTTAAAAACATAAGAGTATAATGATAAACTTTTCCGGCACTTACAGTTACATGCGCTAGCTTTGGTTCTTCCCTTAGAAGTCGAACCAACTCGTGGTAGTCACACTGAGCCGATTTCATTATCCATTCTCGCCGCCTAGGATCCAACTGTTTCAAGAATAAGACAAACAATCTCATCATAGATATATTACATGTGACTTATAAATAATTTTTTTGTTATTAAACTTAGAAATAACTTTAAATGAAAGCAAAGAAAATAAATAATAGAATGTGCCAATTAGAGAAGATTTGACATACATGCATGACAGACATGCCATACATACATACATGCCATCAAGACAAGAACACACACACACACAACATTAAGATTTTTTTTATAGATATGCTTGATATAAATTAACCTTCATCTCGTTGGGAGTTTTCACTTTTATTACTTCTATTCCGAAATCTTTATAACATAATTTGTCAATGAGTGATTTTTTTTTTAGATTAATTAGAAAAGAAACGATAAGTTAAAGATTAATAAAAATAGGAAGCAATTATACAATATAAAATTCGGTATCATAAGCTTCCGTTAACTGATAAGGTTTTTATTATAAATATACTTGTTGTAAATAAAATCAATTCTTTTAATCGCCTATTTCTACCCCCTGTTCTTTAATCAGTAATACTATTCCAAAATCCCAAGAACGACATGATCGGTCAGTGAATATTTTGAATAGTTTTTGACTGTTTTGACTTGAATAGTTTTTGAAAATTGAGATTCTCAGTGAAATTATTTGAAATAATCTCTATCAACAGTTTAAAGTGTGTCTTCGTTGGAGCATTTCAGAGTAAATTTTGCAATTTGTAAAATATGTAAAATTTGTGCAATTCACTATTTTTTTTTTAAATTATAAAGTTACTATTTTTTCTATTAGACAACGACTTTCAGATAAATCAATTCTTTAAAATCTAAAGGTAAGAGTTCCCAAGTCAAGTATTAGTACTTTTACTTTTAAGAAATATATTTTACAACATTCTTAAGATGTTCATCCATTACATCAAACCCTATTTTGATACACAGCAAAACAGGAAAATGAATTTAGTAAATTAATCTTTAACACTTATAGAAATAAATACTTACACTAGAAACAGAACACATATCATCATAGTCTCCATTCTAAAAAGAAAAGAAAATTTAGAAACATTATATGTAATTATAAAAGACATTTTCAATAAAATTTATTATAAAACTTTAAATTTTCTACATAAAGACGCCAGGAGACGAATTCACAAATTGTTCCGCTAAGTTGACAATTCAATAAAAATATAAAATAATTTTTTCCTTTTTATCCAAAATAACCTCGCACACTTACAAAAAGACGTTTTTTAATGAATAATGAAAAAATTACATTTATAACATACTGACGAAGTAGAGTGGGTAGGCAAATAAGTTAAAATCTATTGAACGACTTTATTAATAAAATTTGTTGTATAAAATACTTTTAAGATTTTTTTTTCTTTTTGAAAAGACTCTTAACATGAATGCTACACTTTATTCATTATCTCAAGAGTATTATCAAAATTTGTATATAAAAAAGACAATTTTTATAACCATTTAAAAAAATTAATTTATAAATTTAAAAAAAATAAGTAAATTTTAATACTTTAAACTATTATGTAGTTTGCTTCAATAATTTAATATTTTTTATGTAAAGAAATCAATAATCCAGAGCCAATTTTTCTTTCAACTATTAGTAATATTAAAATAATAAGAAACTTTTAAAAGGTATAATCATAACAAATATTATATAAAATAAAAACATACCATAAGATATATTTTATTCATAACACTATTTACAATAGTATTTTATCATATGTATCACTTAATAACATAATTACAAAAAAAAAAAACGTGTACAGAAATGAATCTACAAAAATACTTAAAGAAAGAAAACGAAAAACTTAAATTATTCGGCAGTATTATGAAGATACTATAAAAATCTTTGGACTTAGTTAAATGGAGAAAGTCATTAACACAAACCTTTTCATCTCTGTCTTTCCGACGGGAATGTGTCGATTGCTTTGAAACGTCCTGCTCAGATGCCATTTTGTTCAGGAAGTGAGCTTTTTCTTTGACGCTACCAGGACTAACTACCTCACGGATCTCATCTTTGCTGGGACTAGTCTGGAAAAAAACCAATGCATACTCTCCCTTAATATGAATCATAAATAATTCTCATTCACATCTGTTAAAAATTTTATGACATCTACTGTAATGATTTAATACCAACCAAAAAAGCCCTGACAAAGAAAAGGCAGAACTTTTTATAATTTTTTTGTTATGAAAATATTATACATTATCTACTAAACATAGAATTATACTAGCTCGATCTTGAAACCATACAAGCTCAGCCTAAAATCTATGAGTTGTACAAATGCTTTTAAAATGATCACGGATCTCATCTTTGCTGGGATTAGTCTGGAAAAAAAAAAACCAATGCATACTCTCCCTTAATATGAATCAAATAATTCTCATTCCCATCTGTTAAGAATTTTATGACATCTACAGTAATGATTTAATACCAACCAAAAAAGTCCTGACAAAGAAAAGGCAGAACTTTTTATAATTTCTTTGTTATGAAAACATTATACATTATCTACTAAACATAGAATTATACTAGCTCGATCTTGAAACCATACAAGCTCACCCTAAAATCTATGAGTTGTACAAATGCTTTTAAAATGATCATGGATCTCATCTTTGCTGGGACTAGTCTGGAAGAAAAACCAAAGCACACTCTCCCTTAATATGAATCAAATAATTCTCATTCCCATCTGTTAAGAATTTTATGACATCTACTGTAATGATTTAATACCAGCCAAAAAAGCCCTGACAAAGAAAAGGCAAAACTTTTTTTGTTATGAAAACATTATACATTATCTACTAAACATAGAATTATACTAGCTCGATCTTGAACCCATGCACAAGAAGCTCACCCTAAAATCTATGAGTTTTGCAAATGCTTTTAAAATGACACAACTCAAAAACCTGAACTGTTTGAGATATAAATAATGAGGGAAAATTCTGTGTATGAGTTATTAAAAAATTTTAATTTTACATATTGGAAACATTAAGCATATTGTAGTCTAGTAGTAGCACATTCTTTGGAAAGGAAAATCCAAATTTCGATTTCAGCCATTATTAAATAAGAGATGGAAGTTGAGTTTCTTCATGTACGTGAAGCAAAATGAGAATCTTGAAATTTTTAGTTTTTGCTCTCATGACCATTCGAATGAAAATTACGATCAAAGAAACAGCCTCTTGGCAAGTATAGATTTAAAAAATGTTCAAAAAAGCGTTTCAACTGATTTCGAATGCTCGTTAGCATGAATTAAAATCTAAGATCAAGGTAGTAATAGTAACTAGTATAGTCGTTCTCTTCAGAGTAGAAGGTTTTAATTTTGATACAAAACCACTATTGAAAACACAAAATTTGTTAATTTTACAATACAATTACTTTTAGCATAAGATAATTCACGAGAAGAGAATTTGTTTTTTAGAAAAAGGGGAAAAAAAAGTGTACCAAACCATTGCATTCACAATAGGAACCAACGTTACGAATTGTGTTCCATTGAAACATAAAGTGCTAAATGCAATCAAGGTGCTCAGTGACGGAAAATGGGTGTTGACACCTGTATGAAGCAATTGTTCCGGAATTTTCCTAATTCTTTCCTTGAAACACGTTTCTTTCCTTTTAAAAGAATATTTTGTAAGTTAATTACTTACAAAATGTTCTTTTAAAAGCCAATATGCCGTGGATTTCTAAAATAGATCTTTGAAAGCCAATACGTTATGGATCTCTGAAACAAATCTTTGAAAGACAATATGCCATGGATCAATGAGAGAGATCTCTGGAAGCCAAGATGCCATAAATATTTACAACAGTATTCAATTGTTAAGCTATCCAGTAAGCAGGGGATGCTAAAGAAACAAAATCGTATTCTAAGAAAGTTTCTATTATGCAACAAAATATATCTTAGTGGATTTTGCATTGAAAACAGGTTACTCTTTCCTTGCAGAAGAATAAAGTTGTGCGGTGTTTAATTTTTCTCAACAGTCTCATACCAATTAAAATGAACAGCACCCTGGAACTTCGGTTCAACCGTGCGTGGACTCAAATTCTACGTTGGGCTTGGATTTTCGCAGTGGTTCGAAATCCACCTTAAAATGAAGATGCCTTTTTACTTAAGAAGCTTCTGCTCAGTTCGAAGTTTTTAATATGAATCATAAATAACAATTTACCTAATGAACAATGTTAAATAAAAAAAAAAAAAAAAAAAAAAAAAAAAACGAGGATAAGTGTCTTTGATCAAGAATATCGAGGGTGAAATCATTCAATAGACAATTTATTTCTAAATTCTTTATTAAATAACGTCATCAAAATTCTAAATTTTGAGGATTTCTAGCAAGCAAAAATTAAGAATTTTAACAGCAACTATAATTAGAAATTATCTTAAAATTTTCAAGTAAACAAATAAGTTGTGATAAAATACTCATGTGGTAAAATTACAGTTGAAATAAACATGTTATAAAAGTGACATAAAAATTTCATAGACATTCATCATTCAACTTTTTTGTAATAGCAATAACCAAAAACGTCATTTTCACTAAAAATTGCTAGTTTAAAAAAGAAATTCATGTTAAATAAATGATAATTTGATGCCCCAAGTGGTTAAATTATATAAAAATATATATATTTCACTTAAAAACTATTTTTGACGACTACGAAAACTATTTTATAGAATATCAAATTGTGAGTGTCAACTGGTATTTAATTCTTAGTTCATTTCGAAAAAATTTAAACCAAAAACATTTCAGTAACATTTATTATTGTAATAATTTCAAATAATATCAGTTTTAACCATAAATACATGTTTCAAATTCTAAAGTTAAGTTAGCAAAGTTAAATAAAGTAATCTATGAAAATAAAGTTTCACATCAAAAAATATCATAAATTCGGCATAAATTAAACGGCATAGTTCCTGATACGTTTTATGTTTGAGTTACTAATAGAAGGAGATTTTTGAAAATAATCTTTGAAAAAAAAAATTTTTTTTTTCTTGAAAAGAAACAGCTTGAAGAAAACTTACACACACAAATATATAAATGATAAACAATTTTTATGCATATAATTAACTTTTTCAATATGGAAGTGCTCTAAACAAAATATAAACGCATAAAATTTTGAGAGCTCACTTTTCTGAATGCTTACCACCAATTAGCATATTTTTCTTTCTAACTGTAACATGGATTCAGATGAAAGTTAATAATTGTACTACCTACAAACAGCAAGAACACAAGCACTTTGATCAGAAGAATAACAAATATGAACTTCATTCTGTAAATCACCCACCAAAAGAGCCTGCGACAAACAGCTGTCTGAGGCTTACATCAAAATGGACTTTTAATTCGATGTTTTTCACTTTGCCTACTGAATTTCGTAGCTGTGTCACGGCATTCATTATGTGAAAACACGATTTTTCTAGCCGAAGAAAAGCTGAGCATACAGAGAAAAAGCAACCAGCTAAATAAATGAATCCTACATAATCCTTAGACACATTTACATTTGTCCTCGTGTTGTTGAATAATTAAGATTCGAGTAGCAAAATTATAATTGAAATCTAAGTACATAAGTAGACTTTATTTTTGAAAAAAATCCTGATTTACATCATTTTCTGTTATTTAAAAGACCATTTGTATAAATACAATTACATAGACATTGTTCAGAATTTTTTATTTTCAAACGCGCAATTACAGAGATTTATTATATTGTTTAACTATTTGAAAAAGTAGCTACAATACATATTTAGCAAAATTACCGAATAAATTAATAAAATACTATGTAGAAAAATTTACTCTTCTCGTTTATTTAAAAACTATATATTTTTAATTTTTTTTTATTTAATATCAAATTAAAAAATTAAGCAAGAGTTAATAAATAATTTATCATATCATTTGACATTTAATGTTAAAATTACATTAAAATTAAAACTTATTTTTATTTTCTAAACATTTATATACATAATAGAAACAAAACTTTCTCGCGAATTTTATTGTATTAAAAAGCTTAAATAAAGTAAGCTGGTAATATAAATTAGTAAAAAAAAAAAAGAAAAAGTTTGATTAGAGGATGTTTTATTAAACAAAGATAGGAATTTATATATGGATTACATCCAAGCTATTCACTTACTCGAAATATAGAAATTTTTATACACGTTACCAGGTGCAATGTCAATTGTAAGGCTGTTCCAGTATGTAACTAAAATTATTTTATTACTGAAGCACCCTTACATAGAATTCTATAATGTGGAAGTTAGCTTTAAATATTTTTCATGTAAGCGAATTAAATTATTAGTAATTTGTTACTCGATAAATATAGACTCTAATAAAGGCTTTACTCAACATGTTTTAATTTTTTTTTTTTTTTTTTTTTTTTTTTTTTGTAAAATATGTTTAGAGTTTTCATTTGGATCTTGAGAACCTCATTTCCAGAATTTCTTCACTCAACTCAAAACAATCGAAAATATAATTTTATGTGCTCATTATTCAAATTTCACTTTAAAACATTTTATTACAAAAATATAATGTTTTAAAGTATTAATTTATCTAAAGTTCTGTTTCTGGCACAAAATTCTGTTATTTTCATTGTTTCCTTATGTGCATATACATACAGACAGACCGATAGATACAGTAGTTTAATTACATACATAATTTTTTTCCTAGGATTTATCATCTCTCAAACTATATTTCGCATACACACAAACACCAAGAAACTACATTAATATAATTCCTAACAATGTTAATAGTTTAAAAACTTAGAATTAAAATAATCAGTTTATTTCAATTTATAAAATAATGTCTTTCACATATTATCTTGTAATCAAATTTAACATAACTGTTTCCCTTTACTAAATTAAAAACAAATGACATCAATTTCAATTGTAAGTAAAATCCTTCACCATAAAAAATCTCCAGTTTGTGCTTCTTTAAGCAATCCCAAATTATGCAATAATTTTACTGATAATACGATGAAATTTTACTGTTACAAAATATTACACATCTGTTTTTCATATATTTTTAGAAAAATTTCCAATTTTGATCTTAACGTCACGATATTCTGATGTGTTTATAAAATGTGGAATACCAGAATTATATTAATAGTTCGGTATTGCATTCTCACAATATAAGCTTAATTGTTGTTGCAATAGATTTCTTAAATTATCAGAATTTCCAAATTTGGCGAAGTTTGCAAGCGATTTAAAGAGGGAATATTTTTTCATCATATTTATTATCATAAACATCAATATATTTTTAACAGTATTTTCTATATATGATGATTTTATATTTAGGATTTAATCCGAAATATTTAATTATTATGAAATGTGATAACATTAGTAAAACTTTTGCAGGATAATACTAGTCAACATTAAACCTTAGTAACATGGTAACAATTGCAGTTAGTAAGAACACTGATTTTGTTCGCAATATCTGAGGGAAGAGGAAGTTATCGAATCTGTAATACGACACATGACAGCACAAAGATAGTTTAAGAACCTAAGCACGCTCAATTTTAGCAATGTTTAAAAATTCACACAATCAATCTCCCTCAAAAGTGTATGGAAAATTGAAAAGATTCTAAATTCAAGTGTCGACCAAGTCACATTACCGTAATTCAAAACTATGAAGTGAATGATTGTATTTAGTGACTTCATTTGCATAAATAGACAGTCGAAAAATTCTGCAGTAAGTTAAATAAACAATAATTTCCTTAGTAGTTTTAAACTATAGCATTGTATCTTCTGTAAAGAATTTTCATAGATAATTTTTTTAAAAAATGCTAAAATGCTTTTTTTTTTTTTTTTTTTTATTGGTAGTGTGGTAAGATTTTACCAATTTTAATTTCATACCTGCCAACCTTGGAGAAAAAAAAATTAGTATATTCTACTGATTTTGAGGGCAAAAATCAGGAGACACTACTAGCGACATTTTTGTTTGAAACAGAATGTTTAAAACGGTAGTATCGCCAAAAGACAATTTTACTCTTTAGATTATACATTCTGAGAAAGATTTATTTGAAATATATTTTGTGTTAATATTTTAATAAAATATTCAACCTCATAAAAGAACTATGAAAAATAAAAGAATATATCACAAGTAAAAAATAAATATCAATATTTATGTTTCAATATTTATTTTGTGGGACAACCTTTACTACAATAGTGCAATTTATAAATATTAAACTTATAAAATTACATTAAAACCCACAAAATTTCGACTGTTTTTTAGTTGTTCACTGAAATTACCAAAAATCAGCAGATTTTCATACATTATCAGTATATCGGGAGAAATAATGAAAAATCAGGAATTTTCCGATAAAGTCAATAGAGTTGGAAGCTATGTAATTTTGAAATTCTAAAAACTACAAGCAAAAAAAGGAAAAAATCCAGAATTCTTCTGGATAATTTTATGAGGAAATATGACAAGTATCCACAAACAGAGAAATGCTTTAAATTTTTAAAAAAAAAAAATAAACTATGGAGTTTAAAAAAAAAAATTATGCATCAAAACTAAACACATAAGAAAAGTTTCAATTTAGATTGAAAATACTGCACTATGACTTACATACTTTTGTCGTATAATGATAGTAGAGAAGCAAGAATGTGACTACAATAACTTCCCTTTTAGTAGCCAAGTGGACAATTGTTCATTGGAGGTTACAACTACGCCGGCAGAAGAAACAAATGGGTGAGATTTTCGACATCCGGCGGAAGCACCAAGTATGGGCAACTTCTCAAAACAAGATGAAATGTGCGCTTAATTTAACCACCATTGCAATCTATAATAGACTTTACTAAAATTCACCAAGTAATATGAAACAAAATAAAGAATTAAGAAAAAAAGTAAAAGGTGAGAAAATTTATTTAAAAAAAAATAATAAATTTGGAGAATTGTTTAAAAAAAATATTTTTAAACATATATCAATTCTCTCTTGAAAGGAGTGCTGGAAGTTAACAATTGAATTAATATTGCAGCAATTAAATTTATTTAATGATCATTGTTTTATAAGAATAAACTCGCAGGGATAAGATATTTAAGGAAATGACAAAAAAATAATTTCTTCAAAAATAAAATAATGACAAAGAATTTGAATAATCAGTATCAAAATAATTTGACATTGCTTGGAGAAAACAAAATGTAGTTTTAAACATCCATTGCATTGTGACTTATGAGAGGAATTCCCATGGACAGCGATATGTGCAAAGCAGAAAACCCTGAAAATTCTCTACCATCAAACCCAATATTTATAAGCAGATAGCAAAGAAGGAACACCTTCCGCTGTCCAATAACGAGTGAGAAAGAACAAGAAAAATTTGACCACAAAAAAAACAAGAGCCAATCTACTAAGCCATAATAAGTTCCTCTAGGCCAAATTGTGAGGCAATTAAACAAAAAATAAAAATCACTTTAATACATAATATATAACACTAAACTGCAATATTCATTTAAGGCTATTGTAAATATATACAGCCAGCAAGTTTGGCGGGGGGAGGATAAACGTTAATATCTGCAGGAAAAAAATGAGTTATATTTTTATAAAATAATATGTTTAATTCGTTAATTTAATATATATTATATATATATACTTGATTTAGATTTATAATAGATTAAAATTAAGGGGGTGTTACATTCAATATTAAAATCTATCTAATAATACAATATATCCTAAATCGCCTAAATAAAAAATAATAGAGTAAAAAAAATTATTTTATTCTATCAGTAAAACTTAGAAAATTCAGAAAATATTCTTAATTATAAACTTCCCATAGAATAATTAGCCAATATTAACATCAAAAACTAAGTTTAATAGAATAAAATTTTCTTTAATAAAACTAAAATAAAGTTTTGACAAATAAAATCACTATTTTAGGTTAGTAATCATCAAAATTTATTTTTATTTTATTAATTTTGATTTGGTTTTTTAGTGTCTTTGCAGTCAGTTTTTGAACACGAAGATTAATTGTGCTGCCATAAATAGTATACCGTGCATTCTGAGCCCTTGCTGACATCTGAGTCAGATGTGAATTCAATTAACCAATCGAATGCCAGCCCGGGCTCTTTTTTGTTATACAGAAAGCAGTATGTCCACTGCATGCTTCAATACACAAATGGTTAAAATAAAGACGCAATTCAACAAGAGAAAAATTAATGTAATGCCAGCAATGTTATACGCTGTTACAATACTAATTCAATAACCACCTAAATTGTCTAGTGGTCAGAGTGCTTACTGCTGATAGGGAGGTCCTGGGCTCGAATTCAAGTTCAGGCATAGAAGTATTTTCTCTATCTATCCTGTCCTTGTATAAATGGGTTGTATATGGTTGTCTACCCTATAAGCGGGTATTGTACTGAAGAAGTCAGACTCCACACCAAACTATGGCTCAGTTAGAAAAGTAGAGCAGCGCACCCCATAATGCCAGCCTAGCTGACACAAGACAACAGTAATACCAATTTAATATCAAGGTTATATATTTTTCTATATGTATAATTTTTTTCATTTTTTAATCTATCCTGCGAATAACATGGATAAAAAAGTTTTAATTTCAAATGAAAATTTGAAAATTAAAATAACGCGCATGAAAAAAAAGAGTTTACTTCAGTAATGCATCTCTGAATTTTTGGATAAGCTTACGCAAGAACGCAAGGGCGTTACAAATTTATTTCCTTGATTACACTATGCTATTTTAAGTCTCGTTTAAAATACAGAGGATTTAAAATTATCATTAGTTTTAAAAATGTTCAAAAGTTTCCAAAAAGCTCTAAGGCTTAGAATAATTTTATTTTTATTTAATAAATTTAATTATTAAAAATTCAATTTATTAATTCTAACAAGCATTTAGCAACAATTGAGTACAAATGTATAAACCTTAAAAAAATTTTTTTATTCTTTATAAAAGGAAAGTTTTTGGAACATATATTCTTAAAATATTTGAAACTATGAAATAACCATTTTGTAACTATTAAAATAAATAGACCAGAAAGATGAACGGGACTATTTTAGAACTTCATGGCTTATTGTCATTCCGTGGTAGCTAAGCAGTTAAGGTATCCGCCTTTCATTCCAGGAAGTCTGGGTTCGATTCTCAATGCCGCCAAAGACCCATTGAGTACGTGCGATATACATGCCCGTTAAATCTGTGGAATCGGAAATCCTGTGGTCCGTCACTGAGCAGTTACCATGGGTACAATAGTCTGGAGAAAATTTCCTCCCCCTTCAGATGTGTGTCAAAATTGAAAAAGTGCATCCTTTGATGGTGCCATCTATCGGATGATTTAAACAGCAAAGACGTACTTTCACCTTTAAACGAAAGACGCTCCCTATTAACTTAAATTCGCACAGCCAAGGATTAGCGAGTTTGGCCTGTCCAAGTGTCATAAGTAACACAACAATAATATTTATATTAATTATATTATGAGGGTGGTAGTTGGTTAGGGATGCGTATTCTCCATTGTCCAAGATAACGAAATCAACAGCCGATTTAGCTGAAAGCTGTTCTTTGAAAAGATCTATGCACATTAAAAGTACTTTAGGGTACCAAGTCCTTCCTTTGGTGAAGAGTAGTGTGAAGAAGAGGAAGTCATTTTAGGGAGCAACCACGACTCAAAAATATGAAGCAGTTAGCTGTGTTCAGGGTTTCAGTCAGCAGAAACACAATACATATTGCAATAACTTAATTTTATTAGTTGATATTACAGTTAATGATTTTACGAAAATACTGAACGCACCGCACATTTTTTTTTTTTCGTTCTGTTCTACAATATTAAAGGTCCCTTATGTAAATATTTGAATTTTGACTTGAAATTATAGTTATTTAATGATTCGATAAATCTAGCATACAAATTACAAATCGGTCTACATTCAGAAAGTCCTCAAATGAAATTTAAGTTTCTTTGTCGAAGTTCACAGACGAGTAATTTCATTTATTACCTTCATTCGAGTAATTTATACCTTCATTCAAGTCATTAGAAGTTGCATATTAAAATGACCTAGACATAGTTTTTCTGTAACATTATTCCAAGTGTATAATGACTGCACCTGGAATTTCAATTTCATAAGATAATTTACTAGTCATGATCACTTTTTGCAAAAAATAATTATGATATTTGCATTTAATCTATTGATTATATTGTCATATGGACCATAAGACGGGAAAGAAAATTAGAATTTGTGTATCTAAATTCACAAGCTCTGCTTTAAGAAATCCACAATTCGAAAAGTTAACGATTCTAAGATGAAAAAGTTAATCCAAGTTCTTCAATTATAAAAAAATGAAAAGCAAAACTAATTCATTCTTCAATACTTTAGTTTAACAGTTTATATGCTTATTAATAAGAGGAAACGATAGAGGCATAAAAATAAGTAATAATTTATTAATGTGTGAGCTTAGTATGACAAACTAACCACACTCGAGAATGCCTTATGATTATTACTATCAAAAACTATTTCTTTGCTGTCTTTTCTCCCAATCGTTAAAGATAAGGTTTATTAAAATTAATGACGATTCAAGACGTAGTTTCTTTCAATACCAATCATCCCCAAATTACAACGTAAAAATTCGTATACATAGGAATTCATTCGTACGCAAATTAATTATAAAATTTCATAAGTACTAAATTTATAAAAATTTAATCATAATTTTTACAAACTAATAAAACTATCTAAGTCCATAATTCAAAATTTTAAGTAGATCTTTCTTAGAAGTTTCTAAAGTTCTTTCCAGTATTAGCAAATATATAAATTAAACACAGTAAGCATGACAACCCATAGGAGGTCATGGTCTACAGAATCCCGTATCTGTTTTCTTCACTGAAGGCGCCCGGTAGTATGAAGCATGCGTCTAGGTTTGGTGGTTAATCTAATGCGAAATAAAATGTGTATAATTCCCCAGGCAGCTTGGTGATTATCAACCCAATGAAAAGATAAGAGACTGAGACGACTTTGTCACACTCGAAGACTTATACAAAAAATTAAAAGGAAACAATGACACTTAGATTTCTGCAGTATAATTTTAAATCATATAACCAACTAAAAATAAGATTTTCAACAGTGTAAAATTCCCACACCATAGTAAATTAACAATAAACAATACACATTCCAGTAAGATTAAAGCAAAATTCAGACACCAATAACAATATTTTATTTTACACTTTTTTTAGCTCATAATGGTAATTTATGAGAACATTGGATTTGACAAAATCTCTTTTTATTAGGAATACATATAGCACTTCAACTGTTAAAAATTATTAAAAAAAAATTGTAAAATAAACAGTTCAAACATTTTTTAATGTCACCATAAATCAGTCATTTCAATTTGATTTCAGTCATTGTTGGAAATTGATAGGTGTATGTGACACTTTTGCTTTCCATATGCAAGTCTGTCGGTGAGGGGTGCTTAGAAATTTTCTAGTTTCCTCTCTTGCTGTACACAAATAAGGTCCATCATATATGAAAAGCAACCATTTTAAACATGATCAACATCAGAGACTTAGTGGACAACTTCTTCTTCCCAAACGCTACAGCCGATTGCCGGCCAAGGCTGTCTCAATCAGCTTATGCCATCTTGATCTATCACTGGCAATAACTTTCCAATTATTGACTCCTACGTCCCTTAGCCATTCTTCCACTCTCTCTATCCATCTAGTTATTGGTCTTCCTCCTTAACTCTGGAGTTTTAAAAGTTATTTGCCTGACAGAGTTTTCATTGTCATATCGGAATACGTGTCCCAATCACCTTATCTGTGAAATCTTGATTGTTTTAACTATGTTAGGTTCTCTCTATTTCAATTGGAGCTCATGGTTGTACCGTATTCTCCATATACCAGTCTCTTTTACTGCTTCAAAGATCTTTCTCAAGATTTTTCTCTCAAAAGTCATAAGTTTCATTTCGTCGTCTTTGTTAATTGTCCAGCATTCTCTGCCATATACAACTATTGGTCTTATATAGCTGTATTTTTGTTTTGTTACTTATGTATTTAGATTTAAACTGAATTTCGTAATCCCAAATAGCTTCTGCTAGCCATCTGAATTCTGTTTTTGATCTCGATTTTAATGTCATTATTAGTATTCACAGTTGTACCTAGGTATTTAAGTTGGTCCACTCGCTCAAACAGGAATTCGTTAATTTTTAATGATTGTAGATTAATCATTTTTTTTATTAGTTACCACCATGAATTTAGTTTTAGTGGACAACTAGTCAAATTAATATTTTTCAATTATTCAGACACAATAAAGAAGCAATCCCAGCCATTGTTAAATAATGGGAAATGGATATTGCGTTTCTACCTTCTACATGTACATCTGCTGCGGTGGGTATTTGGGAGTTCCTTGGGTTTCATTCACTGCAACATTCCATTATCGTGAAACATGGCCCATTATCTATGATAAGTCTTCCCAGATGGTAATTTATGCTGCAAATGCTAACCATTGTAACAACGGTGGACTGTTAGGCTGCTCATCATGTGATGTCAAAAAAAAAGGGTATAATTAAATTGTACTGCTTTACAGAAGAATGAAATCATTAATGGTATTTGTTATTTTCACACAAATAGATACAAAATTATGCTGCAATGGTCAATGCCACATAAGCTAGAATACATTTTATATTCCAGTTAAAATGATTTAACTTGCATGCTATCTAACAAGGCATAAAGAACAAATAATATGGAAAAAGAATTGCTCCTTAAAGAGTTTCAAAATGTTAAAACATTTTAATGTGTCAATATTAAGCCAAGATTTACAGTACCCCCTTCATCATTTGTTGCAATGCAAGTTAGTAGCTGTCAAACACATTCATGCATATGCATTGTTAGCTCAGGTAATATGAACTTTTTTTTATTCTAGTAGTAAAATAAAATTCTTCATAGTTGAGGAACTGGGCTGATCCTAGGCACTGATGAACAATGAGGAATCATATTTAAGATTAATGCTGTGGTTTTTGCATTAAGGCCTTCAAGGATGGGTGAGTATTTTTAGAAGTTCCCCAAGTTTTCTTTTTTACAACACATAACTGTGGTCCACAACAAATGAATTTCCTGCCTAAAAGGACAACAATGTCTCTTATCCATTATGTTATGTCAAATCTCAGTTAACATGATTTAATCCACTCACAATTAAACTTTAATATTTTATTATTCAAAAACCTAGAACATAGATAACTTTCAAAACAAATTTCAAAGATATTGTTTCAATAAAGAAAGAATGACATTCACAGATGATTTATGAATGATCATATATACTCAAATCATTTGATATTTTTGTTTTATCCACGAAATTTAGTAAACAAAATGTTCGATACACACATTTCATGTTGTTAGACACAAACCATTTTGTAATCATTTTCTCTATATTTTTAATATCTATACAATATTTCCAGGGTATAATTTCATATCACCTCGACAGTTCTTTTAAAAGTAATTACTATTTCCAAATCAATAGCTCTTCAGATTAAATCCAACAAATAATTTTTCAGATTTTATTAAACGTGAAATTATGATAAAAACAACCAAAGTAGTTATTTCAATGAAATGTTCCAGGATATGAACCTTTTGATATTTAAACTAATTATTTAACTTCAGAGTTGATTTCATATATAAAAAAGTCAATTTTTCTTTTACTGTTGTTTATTTCTTTTCGTCAAAATATTTACACTTTACTCCAAGTATTTTAACCTGTAAAAGAATAAAATATTAAATATTACAAGTTTCTAAACTTTAAAAGAATAAGAATATAAATAATAAAGCACTAAAACTATAGGTAGTAAAATAAGAAATCTCTTAAATTTTTAAAAAAAATTGTTGTAAACATAAAAGTACAATGTAAAAAATATTTCATTATTTACTTTGAATTTATACTTGAAGACAAAAATTTTATTCTTAAATAAATTATTGCTGTTAATATACAATGTAACAATAAATAGTAAAAATGTATATTCAATCTACATTACTAAAAACAATTAAGATTTTTCTTGATTTTAACATAAAACTATAAAAAAATTTCCCCAATAATGTAAAACATCTATAGCCTAAATTAGGTAAATCTATATTTATGATATTAAGTACTGAAGAAATAAATGCTGAAGTTACAATCACAGGTGATTACTCTATTCAATAACTTAATTTTAAAATTAAATATTCATTTTTTAATTTACGGATAAAGATGATATAACAAATGCCATATTAATATAAACTGGAATCCATGATTTGAAATATATATTGGTAAAACTTAAATTTCTTCAATTATAACCAAATATATGGGGTTCTGGAAGATTATGAAATCAGTTTTAAGAAGCAAGAAATGTAAAACATTCACGAGGGCAAACTTAGTTTGTTGCTTTCCACTCATTTTTTGGAAAGGAATTGATAATTAGATTGGAACCAAGGATTTAAAAGTAAACAAAAAAACCACAAGAACATCCAAGACTAAAGTTGTTGTTGCATCAGCATGCTTCCCTGTACCTAACCCAGATTTGAGTTCTATCAATTAATTGAAGGAGCCATATGGAATCTTTATAATTTAGAGGCAAGAATAAAGCAAAAGTCCTCCAGAGATATCATTTCACTTGGAGGACATTGCAACCATGACCTATTTAACATACCCCAACATACTTAGTGACAAATTTTTGAGATTCAAACTCATTTCCAATGATGAGAAAGACACCCTAACTAAACAGGCTATCATAACCACTTTGATAAGGGATTTGAAGCAATAAACTGTTGAACAAAAGCAAGAGTGTTAATCACATGCTAGCAGCTCAGTACTAATAAAAGCAAAGCTGCCCATATATTTGCTTGCAAGTGATTGCCATAGTTATAGCTAAAAACTCTGAGAAACCAAAAACTTTATTCATCTTCAAAAACAGTTTCTTTTGAAAAAGATATATAAAAACAAAGTTTCAAATAAGCTTTCTCAAGTGACAATGATCATTCATGAAAATCTCAAGGATCTTCTTTGACATCATGACTGAATTTACCATACCACTCGCAAAATATTGATCACATTAACATTAATTAATGCATAAAAATGGAAACTAAATGTTGACATATTAGTCATTCATTTTGGAATCTGATAGACTATGTATTTGGATATAAAAGAATTTATATCTGTATTCATTAACCCAAACCAGAGATCAAATATGAAAGAAAGTAATTTAGAACAAACCACTTTTCATCTATAAATTAGAATATTTCTCACACTATCAATCTATGTTTATCAATTATATAAGATATATATAGGTAATTAATTTTGTAAAAACAATTGTTAACTATCTAATCTGTATTCTTCACTTCATTTCCAGATTGTTATGGTACCAAGATATTTCGAAGAGTGAACATTTTCAAAAATGTAATTTTTGTCCACAAGTGAAGTGAGGCCCAAACGAACAGGCATTTTTCTCCTTCAGTGCCCTATACATTCTTTACATTAAAAAAATTAAGGTGTCCCTAACTTGTTTTTGCTTTCTTTAGTTCATAAAAATCAATTTAGTTTCTTTGGTTATTTTCATTAAATTTTTTGTGTAATGCATTTAATTTTTTCTAAAGAAAAATTCAAATTAACATTTTCAATTTGATATAATTTATATATTATAAAATGTTTTCTGTATAAATTTATGTAATTATGCTATATAAGTACATTTATACAAGAATAATAATAAAAAATCTTACCAGAGATGATCAAGGTAAACAGTTCTTAATTATCTTCAAATATTTTTTCTTGTCTTCGATGCCAGTTTTCTTTTAACTGCACACTGAATACATCTACATTACTAACTTCCAGAAAATTAAACCAATTATTTCTTCCTGGACTTATTTCATTACTTGGCCTTTTATTATAACTTGTTTGAAATATGTTGTAATAAATTACAAATAATTTTTAATTGAAAAATTAAAACACAAATTAAAATAGAAACCATAAGTTGAACAAATGATTAATGCATTGAATTACATGAAATATATTCAAAAATAGTTCCACCAAAACTCAAAACTAAAAATAAAGCAATGTAATGATGCAAAATACATTGAAGAATAATTATACATTTAATCCAAATTAATCACATTTTAAGTGTTCCATAATTTAAGCAAAATTGTAAGACAATTTTTAAATTTACATTTCTTCATGATAAACTCAATATATTAAAAACTATAAATATTTTCTGTACTTTAAAATATTAAGTATACAAGACCATTTCTAGGGTAACTGCCCCCTGTATATAAATAAGTGAGAATAATTTTGACCCGCTATTCAAATAAATCCATTTGGTATAATATCATATGGATTAATTAAAACTTTCTAATACCTATAAATTTAATAGCTTCAAATCAATTTTATTTACCATATTTCACACATCTATTGAAAAAGCTGGGTAAGATAATTCAAAAATATTTAAGCTTACAATTATTACTATGTTTAGAATTTGCAAAATAAAAAATTATTGAAAATAGAATTAAATAATGAATTTTAGCATTTTTTTTAAACAAAAATCAAGTTGTAAATAATATGTTAATATTTTTAAAGGCTAAATGGACAAATATATCAAGTTTGCTTACTGTGACATTATCAGCAATCACAAAATTTAGAGACAAAAAGTTATATTTTTCAATTGAGATGGATATACATTCAAAATTCATATAGTGTTCCAGTAAATATGTGAACCAGTATATGATTATAGAGGTTTACGTATTTAAAGGATCATGTCATACATTAGTTATTTTCCTACAACCTAAGAAATATTGCTCCCACTGACACAATTTGATGACAAGTGTTAAAACATTTTAAAACAAAAATAATGCATTTCGCATCTGTTTGCAAAATGGAATAATGTTTTTAAAGAAAATATCTATAATGTTTTGTTTATTTCAAGTTGTACTTGTAAAACATATTTTTAACTCTTAACTAGTATTAAGCATAACTATTTTACTATTAGATTAGAGTAATTTTATCTTATTAATAAATTTTTATGGATTAAAATTCATTTATTAGCAAAATAATTCTTTTAATCTAGTGACTGTCAGCCTTTTAACTATCATACCATCAAATGATAATCAAAGGGCTGACAGCTAACCCCATTTCTGAAAAGTACAGGTTAGAATACCACAAGTACAGCAAATTTGACAATTTATAACTCATAAAACTAAAAAAACGTAAAAATAATAAGGATGACTTACTGTAACTTCTTTTTCTCCATTTATCTGCTGTAAACTTGCTTCAAACTTAGATGATCGATTTTCTTTTCCCTTCATGGAATGTTTTCTACGAGGTGGAGGTTGCGGAACAAAACCTGGCGGCAAATCGGAACTCCAAAACACAGGTGACGCTGAAGGACTAGTGATTTCTGCTGCAGAACGTATCCCAAGCACTGATGGACTAGAGCTGCTATGGCAAATTCCATGCTGTGACAAGTTTTCAGTTTTAGGACGCATTTCTCTATCTTCACTAAACCTACATTTTTTAAGCTCATTAACATTTTCTTCCTCCTTTTTCTCTGAAGAGTTATTATCTTTATTATGGTCTTCATGTCCTCTTTTCCTTAGAACAACATATTTCACACCCTGTATAAGATTATTGAAAATTACAAATAAACATTAAAACTATCATTCAGTTACCAAAAAGTTGGTATCTTCTATAGCATAATTAAAATATGAAATACTAGAATGTGTCCTATAAAATGCTCATAAATGAATATACTTGCAAAACAATATTAATTCTTTAAATACTATAAATAGATTATGCTTTATTTTCAAAGACTACAAATATGCAAGTTTAATTGAGATTCAACACAAATAATAATGGAATACATGTTTAACAATCTTCAGAAAGAAACTTTAAAAACACCTATAAGAATGGTTACACTCTAAGCTGTCGTGTCATGTTAAGAATATACTGACTAAAAATGGTAACTTAAAGAAAAAAGGATAGAAAAAAGAATTTTAATTAGTTGCTTACATTCTCGTGCTGTTTTTACAAGTGTAGCTAAATACTGTCGGAATGAAAAATTGTTCTCAAAATGAATATCAAAAGGAATCCTAAAGTAACCGCAATACTTAAAAGTGCTACCGTTTAGTCCCATCATTGAATTAAGTTTTCTGCAGAATTAATCTCCTTCAATAGTAGTTATCAAATTATCACTAGGGATAATTGACTATTCTGTGACATCAATTATTGTATGAATCAATTGATTACTCAGCTGTGATGTAAGACTGAAGTGTTATTAACGCGATTTTCAAAATAAATACAGAATATTTACTTTGAAATCTAGATTTAGAACTAAAAATTGCATTTCAATAATCAGATATTAAATTTAACACTAGACCCGCTTTTTGTAACACCACTTGGATCATTTTTCACAAGTGAAATGTTACTTTCATGTCAATTTTATTATGTTTTAAAGAAAATGAGTGCATTCTATTGATTTCATTATTATATTGAATTATAATGACAAATATTTGGAATATATAGTCTCATCTGATTATTTTTATATAGTTTATGTATAATCCCTTTCTGTTAATTTACATATTTAAAACTATAAAATATTACTTTTTTATGACAGTACATAACCTGAATATCAGATTTCGCTTACAATAGAGCATTTTATGATGTGATACATTACATTTATTAACTAATATATAGATCTAGACCATTATTTCTTTTGATAATTCCTAAAATTTATTTCAGAAAAACTTTTGGATCAAAGACATGCGACTACTTATGTGTTACTCTTGTAATAAAACTTTCTTAATATTACAGCAAAATAAAAGACCAACTTATAAGTTGACTCGAGATATTATCAATGGCAATGGTAAGTCAAGATAAATATTGGAAAGATATTTCATACATTTGTGATCATTGTTCAGAGTGAAGTAGAGAATTAAGACTTCAGTTTAATGAGAATATATTTATTACTCTATCTATTACATCTCATAGCGGGTTGCGTACCAAGCAGCTGGGTTCTTCATTCTGCTTTCATCAAGTGGTCAACTAGAGCGTCAAATTCTCCCTCACACAACTTCCTTTTCCCAAGAGGAAAAGGGGGTCGGAAGTGCCTTTTTTGCTAGACCAGTGCGTCCATACCTTGGAGTGTGGGAATTTACTTCACCCTTTCATGATGGCAGAGAAAGGGGAAAATGCTTATTTCTGTTACCAATTAGTATGTGATAAAGGGATCACTAATATTGAGAGTTAGTGGTATATTTTGTAATTGATATTACTGTGATGCATTAAGTATTTTAAAAACAGTTTAAAATAGAGTAAATTTTAAATCAGGCCAATTTTCCAAAAGAAATTTTGTTTTAAAATTAGAAAAAAAATGTATAGATAAAATTACAAAAATAAAATTTATCATATTCAAAATCTTGGAATAGGTGAGTTTTAGTTTAATTTCGCAAAATTTTTGTTGTCAACAAAACTGTAAAATATAAAAAATCTTATTAAACAAAGTTAACATGAAGAAAAAAATCAATAAAAAATTGTATGCATTTAAAAGTTATTAATCTTCATTTTATATTTTAAGTTAGATAAATAAAGTAAACCATGGTTATTTAACAAGAATATTTTACTCGAATAATAATAGAAGGCAGAAGCAATTTAATTTCCAAAATCGACAATCGAATTAAGCTAATTTGCTTATAATCCACAAAGAAATTAGAATTAATCTACTGATAATTTAAATAAAAAGCATTAAAATGATTTCAAATATTTTTAAGGTTGTTCATTATGAAGTAATTTTTCCCTGGGCTTAAATATATATGGCAGGAAAACGTTTGTAGTTTAAGATAGTAAATTAATTAAATACTAATAACTCTTCAGTAAAAAAATTTATGCTGTAAGAATATTTAACATTTTTACTTTTAGTGAATTAAAAATAGCCATTAAAAATATAACGACGTGAAAGTAAATGAATTGTTTTTTTATGAATTTATTTTGTGAAATACAGAAGAAAATTTATCCAAAAATTGATTATTTAAAAAAGTCTCTGCTGACATTCCATACTTTTATAAAATCTGTTTATAAAATATAACCATTTATTATTCTTAATAAGAAGTTGAAATCATGAATTTTAGTTGCTTTTCAATAATATTTAAAATAACCGGATACAATATTTTCTCAAATCAGACTTAGTTAAACTAATCTGCAATAATTAAGACTTGTCAAAAACTATCTTTCAAAGAACTCCAGCATATTTCCACAAAACACCAATAGGAGGAACCAATTTCATTAGAGATAAAAATTTAACCAAAAATGGAAACCTTATGTACATAACTAATAGAAGTTCCAAAATTATTATAAGAATCAAAAAACATTGAGTTGAATCAAATATAAGATTTTTTATTATATAATAAATTACAACAAAATTATAGCGCGCAATACTTAATAATACAGTAAAAATAATTTACAGGCATTTACTAAGAAAGAAGGAAATTTTTATAATAACTTACATCTTCTTGCTTGATGGTTGCAACCGAGTTTACATAATCCTTGAAAATAGCACGTGCATTTGCTAAAAAAATTGATAAATTGAGTCAAATAAAAACTATATTTATTAAAGAGTAAAAATAAAATTATATTTTAAGTAGATAGAACATTTTATACCAATCAAATAACATAGGCTTTTCTTGTCAAAATTTTTCTATTCAAAACATAAATATGTAAAATGATGATATACCCCTGTACAATATTTATCATGAATGAGAGTAAAAAAAAATCACAGTTACTGTCATAAATATTTACATCGTGTACTTTTTATAAAGGTTTACATTTTTAGAAATTTCTTAAAAAATAGTAAAATCATTTTATTCAGGTTTTATTAACTAAATAATTATCATCTAGTGATAAAACTTATTTAAACGATAAAGTAGATTCCTGATGGAAACTGCTTAGTAAGTGTTTCAATGATTGATTACAGGTGTATAATGGAGTAGTATCAAAAAAAGATCTCAGATGTAAGGAAGAAATTTGTAAGGGAAATTTTTTCAATTTATGAAGACTTTTATTTGAAATTCATATTTTTACAGTGCATACATTTATTATAGGGATTATAAGTAATAGTATATGAAAAAGGCATAAGAATTATTATAACGATTAAATTAGATGTTTGATAATTTGAGCTGAAAACTCACTTACTAATCCGATTTCCAGCTACAACAATGAAGACATCAGACCAAAATCTTTAAATTTTCGCTTGTATGAATTTTTTTTACATGCCAAATAACAGTTCAACACCATTATCTTTTAATAATGAATCAACTCTCAGTATTACAGCAATTTTGAATATTTTAGAATTTTAGTGATACTATTTATATTAATCACGTGCCAAATATAATACGTGATTTAAATATATTTTGTTTTATAATCATATAAATTATAAATAAGCAGCAATACAAGATCTAGATAATAAATGATGTTAAAATGACTTGATAAGAAGTATAATTACTAAAAACATATCAATTTAATGACATGGAGAAAGCACAAAAGTAACAGCAAGTAAACAATTTCATTTAATTGGGATTAAAAACCATCCAAATCAACTACCACTCAATTTTCAATCAAGAAAATATCTAAACACCCAAATTATTATTCCAGATAATAAAAATGGGATAAAAAAATAAAAAAACTAAAATGGAAAAGGGTTTATTCAAATAAAAGTTAAAGTACCATCTTAACAATAGTACAACATATTTTATTGATCCTCTGATCACATTTTTGTACACCAGAAATAATTCAACTAGAATCTCCAGCTTAAAGTTGATTTGAGATCACTATAAACATCCACAACCAAAACCTGGGATGCATAAACAGTAAAGGCTAAAATGATAGCAAAGGCCATAAGAAAAATATTTTTTCAAAAAACTCAAAGGAGAATAAATAACCATTTTCTTTCATTTATGCATAGGTAAAAAAACAATTGTTGTACTGAAATTTTTGTACCTTAAAAATTTTATTTTCAAATCAGTATACTCGAATGCACATGTAGGTTTTTTTCCATACTTTAAAATTGTTGAAAAATACAACTAATGTTCAGAACAAATCTTACATGCCTTCAAATACCATTAATATCGGGAAATAGTATTAAATATAAACTACATTTTTTAAAAAATTTCTAACAAATTCTAAATGAAAATTAATGCAAAAAATATTTAAGCTATGCATGTATCAGTGGTTGGTTTGGTTTGTTTGTCGCTCAACGGTCATTTTTTGCACACAAGGGCTAACTAGACCAGGACCTACGGTTTAAAGTGGATTCCGAACCACTACAAACATCCATGCCCAAGGTGGGATTCGAACCCACGAACTGTTGAACCAAAGGCAAGAGCGCTAACCATTCGGCTGCCAGCTCGGCGCATGTATCAGTAAATCTTAAGCACAGCATCATGTATTTATTTGGAGTTCCAAAACCTGCTCCATTTATCATTTTATAAATTTCCTACTAAATTTCAAATATTTAAATTATTTGTTAAAAATTTGCTAGTTTAAATTTAATTATAAAAATTTATTTACATAAACACATTTTTTTGGCATTACAATATCTGTCAATAACATTTGACAACAAGCTGCTTCTTGATAAAATTATTATGTTTTAAAGTTAATTCCAAATTATAACTAGGTTAAATCCGAATGAACAACGGTAGCTAATTCTAAAGTGCTAAGAATTTAAAAAATTTTTAATTTCTATTACTTGTGAATTCCCACCACTAACAGTCATTTCCAAATCAACATTTATACATAAGTGTATTGGGAAAAGCTGTTTGTGCTTCACTGTTTATATGAAATATATATAAAAATATTCTCTTGTTTTTTTAAATATTCAAAACTGTAATTTAAATACAAATTTTGATAAAACATAATATTAAACAGCATTTATAACTTGGGAAACATTTGTTTGCATAATTATTTTGCTTAGCATAAACAAATTTTAAATAAATATTTCCTAATACACTTCAATAAATTGCTCCCAGACAAAATGTTAACAAATAAATTTAAATGGCTAGTGTATTATAATCAGATAAATTAAATTTTGTTATAATTAAAAATGAATTTCACTATGTTTTACCTTTGCAATTTTTGCTAAATATGCATTTCAACTTCTAAAAATTCAATCTATTTTATTATAAATTAGTCATTTACCGAAAATAAAAGAAACATTTAAGTTTGTATATTTTGGGACTAATATAAGACTAACATAACTGTAATAATTTTGGGACTAACATAACTATAAAAAATAAGCTAATTTTAAAACCAATAACTTCTGAAATGCTATTTCTTCATCATTCATTTTAAATCAGAAAAGATTTTAACTTTGTTTGGTTGAAAAGAGGTTATCCTTTTATTGTTCTTTTATAAGACAATATCTTTACTATCTACATGGATTATAAATACTCCTGGTAATTAAAAATTTTCAGTTAATAAAAATATAAAAATAAGAAATAAAATTTTATGTTTTACCAAAGTTAAGAAAATTGTTTGATTAGTAATTGTTGATTTGATGCCAGATTACCCATTTTGTAACATATTTTCCTTAAAATTATCATCAAAGTAGTTACAATAATCCCAATAGTGGAAGTTAAATAGAGATTTGAATACAAAAAAAAAGCAAAAATGTTGAATTAAACTTGGGTAACTTAACATAAGTTCAATTATTTTAATACGACTTTTATTTTGCAAAAAGGATTTTCATTTAATTGTTCTTAGTTTTAAAAATGCCAAAATATTTACAGAGCATATATCTGACCTAAGAATTAATAGAAATTTGAAAATTAGAATAATCAGAAATCAATGAATAAAAATAGTTTTTCAGGAATAAATATTTCCATCGATTAATAAATACTTTAAAATAAATAAATCCATTTAATTTAATCTCTTTTGTTACAATTTAATAAAACACAATTAAAGGATTTTTTATTAAGAATTTTTATTTCTGCTTTAAATAACAGTGTAAGACGTTTTATGAATTTGAAAACTTTATTATCTAACAATTATTTGTAGAACACATATTTTGACAACTGATCAATAAACAAAATAGTTCAACATTCTAAAATAATTAATATGAACAATCAAAAGGTGTTTTAACGGAAAACTGAATATTTAATTGCAAAACTGGTTTTATTAAGGAGAAGGCGACCTTTCAACGGGTAACGGTGTAATAGAAAACATGATTTTTGAAGGAGAAAATTCCAAAAATTAAGTAATATAACTTACGTTGGCTGTTTGGTCCACTCAAAAACTGCTTGAAATGCTTCACTAATTCATGATTAGTCACTCTACCACCGTTTTCAGTAATATATTTAGCCACGGAATCACTGGTGAACGTCAAATCATCCGCCATTATTGTTTACTATTTTTCAGCGCGCTACTTTAAATAAGTTCCGGTTCCTGTCTCTATAGTCTGGGAATGATGAAATCAAATGACGTAAGATCTGACGTCAGAGCGACGTCTACAAAGGAGCGTTGTTTTTCAAACGGTGTTTCCAATTCGAAAAAAATTAATATAAATTTAGAGAATTTTGATAAAGCTCTTCTTTTGTCATGATAAAATTCCCATTCATCTCTCTTTTACGTTTAAATATTTCTATATGAATCAAGATATATCATCACAAAATTAAATTAAATTAAAAATTAAATAAATATATCGTGACCTCACTTTGACTCTTATGATAATTATAAAATTTAATATTCCCTGTATCTAAAGAGTTATTGAAAACTTAAATGCTGGAAAACGTTTTATTTTAAACAATTCAATTTGATCTTATTAGTGAAAAATGTTATATCAATTATCAAAAAATGTTTTATAAATTATCGGCTAAAAAAATTACCTTTACTCACAAATGAATAAAATGTGAGATTATAAAAAAACAGATAAACTTGGAAGGTGCGAAATTGTGAGTGAGTTTAGGGGAAACAAAATTTAAAAAACCCTCACGCTTATTCCCTCACCAATCTCGAATTACATTACTTTAATTTAGAAGTCTATAATAAAATATCCCTTCAAAATCATATCAAGTACATTTCTGCATCAGAAAATAATTAGGAAATAACCAGTTCAAGTTGTAAACAGGGATTATTTGGACGCTATTATACATCTGAATTTGATGTATATCATTGTTAATTTAAAGATTCCTCTCACTTTATTTGCTGCATTTAAGAAAAATTAGTTTTTCTCATAAAGTTTTAACTTGTATTAAAATAATATACATTCAAATATATTATATTAACTAAAATATATTTAAAATCTAATAAATATGTATTACGCTTTAGTTTTACTAAAATCAAATGCAAAACTGCACTAGAAAAAGTTTCCACGTCACCAGAGACGCAAAACCGATCATTTTGCCATCATTCTTTGAAGAAATGCTTTACAAATTTTGAGATAATTTTTGAAAGATATTTTTTTTTGTTCTGTCTATCATGAATAATTGATGATGTCTATTATGAATAATTAAAAACTTTTAAGACTAAGAGAAAAGAATTAATTTCAGTTCCATGTTTAACAGAAATCACTTTTCTTTTTACTATACTTTAGGAGTGCTTTCTCCTTCTTGAAATAAATTTTGCTTTAAATTATTTAACACATCATGTTTAATGTTAAGCCGACCGATGGTGGAGTGGTTACTATTTCTTTGAAGCAGTAGGTCTCAAGTTTGAATCCTGGTTCGGGCATAAATGTTCCTTTCTCTCTCTGTGTATGTGTTTCTTTATCCTTTCACTTTCTTGACAAAGATGACACACCCATTGGGTGCCTCACTGTATAAGATGCCATCTGATTTCGCCCCTTGCAGCGCTTGATAAGTATATCCTAAGTCCAATCAGGCTTTAGAAAAAAAAAACGTAGTGTTAATTGAATCGGTACTTACATATTAACCAGTCATTTTCGTCAAAAAAAATATGTCACCAAATGCAGCAAACTTTAATTTTTGCTTTTTACCCCAAATTACGAAGAAAATAAGGATCAATTTTTAATTAAAAAGTAGATAAAAAACTTCAATTATAATTTGTATTCCAATTTTTAATCATAAATTTAAAACATGCATGCGCTAAAAATTAAAAATATAAAAAAAACATGAGCTTAAATAAAATAAGAACTCTAAAATGTTAGTGTGGTCCTGCTAAAAAATACTGTACTGCTATGGTACTGCTAAAAAAATATGTACTAAACTGTAACATTTTGCAACATATTTTTTTAGCAGAAATGGTCGATGTTAACACAGTATTCCTGTGTTAACGTTTCATTATAGAATTATTTTAATATTTTATTAAGTAGAAATAACTTAACTTTGATGTATAATAATTAAAATAATTCTTTGATTTTTCTCTTTTATTTTTTGCATATTATATGATTTTTTAATAAAATTATATGTTTTGGAAAAAGTAAAATAAATTAGAAACATCTAAACTTATACATCGAATTAAAATATATTTCCATCATTTATAATGTTATTATTTACTTGAAGTAAGTTCATTTCTAAGCATTTTTTAACACTCCTGTTTTTTTATCCTTGTGAAAAATTTGCGAACCATTTTCCTTCTTCAAGACTTATATTAAGCGTTTTATGAACTGATCCTGATGTTTCTATTGATTCCTGATAATATTATTGACTTTTTTATTGATTCATGACTCTATAAGAGTCAATAACATTACAGACTAATACATATACGTTAGCGTTGCATGAAAGTAATTAAATAGAATAAACATTAGGCATAGACTTAGTTTCATTAAAGTAAAATTTTTTTCTACATATTAGAATACCTTAAGAACTTTTCAAACTTCGGTACACAACTATTCAAAAAATTTTTAATGAATTCTATGTTATTGCGATGATTCATTTTATTTAATTTGATTCGTATACTTTAAATTAAAGATGGACATTTTTTTGTGCATTATTTCCAAGAAAATTTATATTTTTATTATTTATTGTAACGATTAAAGAATACTGATCTAAATTAAAAGAGTTTATATTAGCAATGATGTAAAAGAAGCAGTAAGCGCTGTTATAAATGATATAGAAATTTCTCCAGTATCACCCACCTATCTTGAAAGAGTAAGAGCATTTTTGGAGGTCATGCAAGGTCTTCTGCTGCTTAGTGATGGGGTTCAATATTATTGCTGGTATTTTGAATCTTAAGTATTTCTTTTAGTTAACCTTGATTTTAGTCATCCTCCATTTCATCTTTTTATAGCTTGATTCGCAGGAAGTTACTGAGAAAAAAATAATTATAAATGATTTAAAATAACAAGAACTTGAAAGTACTGAACAACTTTCTATTCTCCCAGAAGCTGATTAGAAAAATATATAGCCATGCATTCCAGATCAAGCTGATCCTGCTAAAAAAATAAATAAAAAAAATTGATTTCTATTTTAATGCTAACGGTGGTAAGATACATATTTCTTTTGAATTATCAATATATATCTTACCACTATCAGCATTAAAATAGAAATCAAGTTTTTAGAATCAAGACTAAATAGCTCAATCACTGAACATAAATGAATGCAACTAACTTGAAGTTCTATCACTGATCTTTACAAGATACAGTAGATGCTCGTTTCTTATGAACCACTAATTTACGAACACTCACAAATTTACTAACTAGTGGCTATTTCCTAACATAGTCCCATAAAAGAAATGATAATTTTAGTTCCCATTTATGAATTACGAACTCATTTTCATGCATCTTTCGTTTGTGTTTAATTTTTATGTGCTTCCTCTTGACTAACTTTACAAAACGGGATGGGCCTTTACCTGCAGCACAATCTCTTTCCAGACAATTCTGTCTTCCTCTTCCAGTTGATTAACTTCAAACATTTTAGCTCACCCAACCATCTTCTTTTTGGTCTTCCTTTTGATCTGTTTAACATTGGCTTCCGGTATAGCAATTTTTAGACACTATTATCAGTTTGTCGCTCGATGTGGCTGATCTTAGATGAAAATTGTGTCTAAATAAATTTCACTTTCTTTAGTTTTTGCTATGATTTACTCTTAATTATAATGTATTTTATTTATTTTATAGTAGATAAATTTGGATCAGCATTTTTATTGGAAAATCGTAAATCCTTCGATTTCTAGGTAACTAAATGCACTGATAATGTTAAAATCCAAAACTTTTTTAAGCAATTCGAGTGGAATTTTTCTCGTTACTGTAAATTTCGTCTAACAGCTCATATATTAAAGTGTAATCAATAACTTCCAGTGCGTATATCATAAATTACTTCTGTAAGGAGAAATAATAGCTTGGATTGGCCTTTTAAAAAAATCTATGACTTCATTCATTGAATGCATTTGTCATCTAAGATTGGAATGACGCTGAAGAAAAAACAAAATCTAGATCAGTTTGATATGTAGGATTTATTTATTAAAGATCTTGTCATCAATTTCCTCTCAGTCAACGGATTCCTTGATTTGGTCTAACTCCGTCAGACCCATTGGAGATAAGCAACAACAACAACATTTATCAAAGAAACCACATTAACTGAAGGAAGACATGAGCGTTAACCTGACTATTTGTGTGACGATGAATTTCTTATCCATAAACTTTGGCAAAATAAAATGCAGTCCGAAATTTCAATTCAAGACAAAATGTAATATATACGTAAGAAATTTTGAATGATTAAATGACTAAGAAAAGAAACACAATTAATGATAATGAAAAAGCACTTTTAAATATTAGGTCTACCTGCCCGTTGATCGATAACGAGGTTGTTAAAACCATATTAAAGTAAGATCTTTTTCTGACAACATCGGAGATCGCAGAGAGCTTAATTTAGCTCAGCAAGCTATTTCGGATCATATTCAGAAGATAGGATTGATGTGGAAATATCCGAAATGGGTACCACATGAGTTAAGTTAGAACAATTTTGATGATTGAGTCCTCATATGCACATCTCTGCTTGTTTGGAACAAAATCGAGCCTTTCTGTAACCTGATGATAACTGGGGATGAAAAGTGGATTACCTATGAAAACTTTATACGGAAAAAGGTACATTTTGCGAAAAACCTAGCCTTCAAAACTCTAAAACAAATTTGGCTCTAAATAAGAGAATGTTGTATATATGGTGGAACATTTGAAGATCAATTCATTTGTAGCCTTAAAAATTGAATGAAAAACTCAATTCGGAAATTTATTGTGAACAACTGGGTAATTTAAAGAGAGCAGTCCAAGAAAAGAGTCTGTCAAAAAGTTACTGAATTAGGCTGGGAAATTTTATCTCATTCACCATACTCCCCAGGCTTATCCTTTTCCAACTATCACTTGTTTTTGTCTTCATAGATTTTTGAATGGAAAAAAAATTCAAAAAGGAAGAAGATATCATTCAAGCGCTGTTTCCATTTTTCTTATGAAAAGATGAAATATTTTTCAAAAATGGGATATACGATTTGCCCTCATCCTAGTAAGAAGTCATTAATAATAATTTCATTTATATTATTTAATAAAGTTTTTGGACGTTGAGAAAAATTTGTATTTTGTTTCATTCCAAAAATGGGCTGAACTTTCAGGTAGATCTAATACATCAATAAAATGAAAATAAGTATAGTTTTTACATATTTTCATTTATGCAAAACATGCAAAGAATTATTCTTTGCATGTTTCTTATATGTAAAATGTTATATATCTTAAATGTAGAATGTTATATGCATATGTTTCTTACATGCATATTTATGTACTATAGTTCATATTAAATATTTCTTTATTTATAAAAATTTCTCATTAAATTAAATTAATTTAACGATATAAAATTTATTTTTCTTTTTTAAGATTTTTTGATTTTGTGAACTATTTTAACAATCCTTACAAATCGGTAAAAATTGCGTATCTACTCTATGCATTAAATTATTAGTGAAAATGAGAAATAGAATTAATTTTAAATAAAAAAAGTGCAATGTATTTTTGATATTTTTTTTTAAATAAAAATAACTTTTGTGATTATGTGGAAATTATTTTTTATTTATTTTATTAGCTATTTCATTTTTCACAAATAAAATTTAATGCTTTTAAAATAAATCAAATGTACGATTTGAGCTGTTTTTTAAAGTAAATTATCAAATGAAGTGTTTATTAAAAATAATTGGAAAAAAATCAGGAATTTTTTAACAAGAAAATATTATTTTTAATACTCAAATTTTATTATGATAATCTGATAAATTTTTTAACAAACTTAAATCAATGGATTTTTTTCATGAAATCTTATCTAATTTTAAAAATTAATACAATAAATTATATAAATTATTAAATACCATAAATTAATAAATATTAAATATAGAGAAAAAATATATGTATCAATCTACAGAAACAGCAAAATCAGAATTTCAAAACTTATTCACAAAATAATTAAAAATAGATTTTGAAAGATTAAAAGACAGTAAATTCAGTCCTAATTGTCTCCTCCACAACTATACTGGCAATGAGCCATGGCATTAAATGAAAGACGTTTGGAATGTGTCATAAGAAAATCACAGTCCTTGCTACTTTCCCAAATAACCAGACAGTTAATTTGGTATATCCGTGAGTGTTACATTTTAGAATAATCATTCTAATTTAATAATCAGATGTATTTGAGAGGCGATAGACACAGAAAATGGACAAGACAGAACAGCAGTGATTGGTTAAGAAAATATTTAGGATATCGCATGAAAATTATAATCGCAATGGCCTATTAAAATGTAGATACCGAAAGCAAGATATGAGAGATTTAGCGAAAAAAATATCAGAAATTTTTTTAGTGGCGCCCGTCAACGTTCTCTTGGACACAAATAATCTTGCAGTCCAATATAATACGGAGACAGCACTAGAACGAGAAAGGGCTCCAAAAGCTTCAGAACCACCAACATCAAAGAAGAGAAGGGCAGTTAAAAAATATTCCACAATCATAGGCACAGTATTGCAGAGAGAAAAAAGAAGTGAATCACGCCATTTCCAATCTTAAATAAATGAATCCGGAGATAATCATTAATGATTCTAAAAGACATCATTCCTTCAACTCTTGAGAAAAGTGAGAGATGTGTTTGAGTCTGATTATCAAGAACAGAAGCCCAAGTCTTTCTATGTCTCCAAGAAAGAAAATTCTTCTTTGTCTGATAATGCTCCTGAGAAGTCATTGGACATTTCGCAGAGAGATCAGGAGATAAGATGGATGTAATGTGACTGCAAGAAATTAGCGAAGGCTGTAGCACATTTACAGTTACCTAGGGGGCACCGCGTGGAGGCCTGTTACACTACACCCCAAATCAGAAATATAACTGTATACAGCCAAAATACTGTTAATGCGAATTAAGAGATGTTAGAATGAATTCCAAGTATTACTTCAAATTACAGTGCAAGACTAGCAGGCAAAGACTACGGCAAAAACTTAGCATCATTTCTTCAGTCTCTTAAAACTTTTATCCAGCCATCTTGCATCGTGCCAATGTAAATAAATGTATAGTTGTCAGAAAAAAACAATTTCGTTCTATTTTTTCCATCGCTCCATCTCTTTGCACACTGCAAATTCAAACGCCTCTTATTGGTCATATAAAGGGACCAACAAAAGATTTACAACCATCTGATTATACTGTAGTCAATACTGATCGGTCGTACAAACACTGTTATGATGCAGAATATATTTTGTTCTGGTATGCTTTTGAATGTAGCAAAGTGATTCCTCATTATCAGTGACACAAAATTCAAGTCTTCAAATGTATTGATTCCACGAAATAGTTGAAATCTCTCTCGTTGGTCAGATTCTTTCCTGCATCCAATGCTTCTACATCTACAAAATCACAACTTAGAATCAAAGATAATTTAATCAGCATAAGTCCTGGTTTCATACTCCAATTGGTACAAACAACAATAATTAGTTTTCTAGGAAGAGTAGAATACGATTTATTAGAGTAATTATTCTTCCTTACTTGAACTCAGAAACGACATCGAATAACACTATTTGTTTTTACTAGGAAAACTGAAGTTACACGAGCAAAATATCACATAAGTAAGCAATTCAAAATTTTCAAAGCTGTAATCTTTCTTCTATTTATATACAGTTTGTTAGTAATGCTGGGGCCGTCCATAATTGCTACCATTTGCTTGTAATCATTTGTACATTCAATTAATAGTCACGAATTTTAGGCCTTTTTTATTATTTCTTCTTATATTTGTATATTCGATCCTTAGGGTATAAAAAAAGTTTTGCAGTGTGAATTCTTTCAAAGAATAAAATATGAATTAAATTTAATTTGTATCCAGTGCGTGCATTTTCCTTGTAATATTTAACACTTCATTATAATATTAAAATATTTATATTTTTAAGTTCTTAAAATTTTGAAAAATTTGATTTTCATCCAATTTAAATGCATACACATACTTATATGTGTGTGTGTATAGGCTACAAATATTTAAAAAAAAAAAACTTCTTTGAAAAGAAATAAAATGTACTAAAAGCGTTCACTTGTAGATATTCTCAATTGATTTTCAGATTATTATCAAAATAATGGAAACACCAATGAATAAAAGGGAAAATTTTCTATTTGTTTCGTAAGTATTAAAATAAAATAATTGCTGTTGGTCTTTTTTATAAATTGAAATATGTTTGGGTAGTATGTGGTAGCTTCATTAAAGTTTTGAATGTCTTGGATTTATCAAAAGAGTAAAATGTAAGACCTTTCATATTTTCAAAAGGGTCAAATGGTGGGAGTTCGTCAAGACAAAACAGTGTGACCGAAATATCCTAACTTTTAAGTGTTTCTAAGGGTACGGTGTCATGATACCATACACAGAAAGATGCAAAGCAAAATAGTGGAATTCTTACACTGAACCAAGAGAAGTTCAGTGTAAGAAACCGCAGAGTACGAATCTGATTTTAAAATCTAAAATGTGAAAAACTATTGCAAAAATGACCTCAACGTTCAATAATTAGCATCTGGATTCTCCAGTGCCAATGATTATAGTTAAAAGGCACTTTCATGAATAGAACATTTAGGGCAGAGCAGCAATTCCTAAGCTTTTTATCACACATGTTAATGTCAAACATACCTTCTAACTGTTGCTTTTCTTCAATGGTATCACACTCACAAAAGCTGATTGATTTATAAGTTGAAGAAGATAATAAGGTCTGATGAATCGTCCTTCACACTTTCTACTACAACAGAATGGGTGCTCGTTTGAAGGTCATCTGTAAAAGCACATGATCATGATCGTCTCTTTGCAACTGTCAAGCATAGAAGAAGATCTGCCATGATATGGGAAACAGTATCTTAGTTTTCTGTTGACTCAATCATAACCCTAAAAAGAAAGTTCGCTCAAGAGAAGCATAGAGACATTTTTGCTAACCAGATTACTCCTTTGATACAAACTTTGTTTTCTACAGGAGAAAGAATTTTCTAAGATGATAATGCATTTATTCATGTAATGAGATTTGTTCAGTCGTGGTTTGATGAACACGAGGATGAAGTAAAACACTACTTTGTCCCGCACAGTCACTCGACCTCAATATAATTGAAACTGTTATGGTTTATTATTTCCCGATATCTCTATGAATAAGAATGCAATATTTCTCTAAAAACTACTTGTATGAATTGATTCCCAGGAGAATCCAAGTTGTATTATACGCCAAAGGTGATCCTACACCATTCTAATAAAGTCTTCTTTTTAAATTTAAGATATTTCCATTAATTCGATAACTTTTGTATGTAACTGTTATCATACTCCTTTTGTTTAGTAAGCAGTATACAATTTCTTCAGTTTTGGTTAATAAGTTATGTTCTTCAAAGCCTTATTTTTTATACAAATACATTTTATTGATAGTTGTATATTAAATGGTATATACAAATAGACAATTTAATTCTGAACAAAAAATAAACATTTTCAAATATAAAATGAAAACAAAGATGATTTTTGTGAGCTATAAAATCTTTTGTGAATACACGAATGAAACACAAAAGAAATTATGATATATTTAGCTTTCATATTAATTTATTTTTTCATTTTAGTCTTCCCTATTCCAGCAAAATTTACAAATCACTGCTTTTAAAAATAATATCGATCATTTCTCAGGAATTGGTGGAAACATTGAAGGTAAATAGTTAGGAAAACAACAAAGTATTTTTCAACACCTTTCATGATAAAGATCCTAATATTTTTGTCCAGCAAATAAAGAATTTAATCCCTATTTAGCAAAAGACCATCTTGGGGACACATGACCAGAGATGACAGGAAGTCATTGTTCATGTCCAGGAAGTAAGGAATTTAATACCTAGTTAGCAAAATACTATCATAGGGAGACAGGGTGAAAAGGCATACGCGCGTGTTTAAAATTTTCATAGGGACTGATATTTTTCTACTGAAATAGTTAGCTATACAGACAGGAGAATGAAAACTCAGATGTCAATTATATCTAGGACCCGATTGCTGTGCTGTTTAAGGCGTTTGTTCCCGTTGTCTAAATTTAGTGAGTTTGTATCTCAATCCAACCAAAGATCCGTTGTGTTTGCTAATGGTGGCTGGGGCACGTTAAATAGGCCATAGTTTCCATTTCCTTCTTGTGAAATGATATTTCTGGGGATGAGCTGTCAAGTATTGAAGAGTGTTTTGCTTGGTCTCAGCTTCTAAATTGCACAAACTATTCTCCTGCTACCTCCAATAGCTGGTAGAACCCAACTATGGGCTAGAGGTACAGGGAAACATGCTGATGCGTATAGTTATGTGGTGAGCAGTTGTGTTTTTCATTTTTGTCTTGGAAATTGAGGCTGAAGCATTTGGCAGTAAAACCAATGAGTATTGCTATGTTCTTTTTAGAATGTTATAATTCGTTATTTTTTCTTATTGAAATTACAGAAAATACTAAAGATAAAATATTTAAATTTCCGTAAATTTTTTTAAATCTTTGATTTACAGATAATTGAAATTAATTTCTTCATTACTTAAAATTACTTAAGATTAATTAGCCCTTCTTCTTAATTTGAATAATCAGCAAATATACTTAAGTGATTCTTTACCACAAAATTGTAGGCAATTGTTTAATTAGTCTAGTATTTAAAATTGTTCATTAAAAATAAAAACTTTTTGTGTTTTTTGTTAATAATTTTAAAAGTCATCTGTCTATTTTAGGTCGCAGTTATTTGCAACAATATAGTTAGTATTTCCAACATTATAATGTAAACATATGGTATTTGGTAGACATTTTACCTGGGATGGTATTGTAGATTATTCTTGAAAAAATTTCACAAATTTTACAATTATTGATGTTAAGACCAAAAATGACAGTTGAGGAAAAGCATTTTTCTCACGTCCGGAAAAAATCGAAAGCCAACTCTTTTCCCAGATTCCAACAAAAGAAAATCGTCCTGAGTGGTCATGTTAAATATCGCATAGGAATCAATATTCCTTTACTGATATGAAGAAATTTAAAGGAAAAAGTGCCGTTCCAGGGATTGGCCCGGTCATTGATCGTAATTTATATTTATGGAAAGGTTGGTTCCATTTAGTGATTTTAGTTGGTAGAAAGAGAAATAACCAAAACAACTCAGCATAACCTTTTTGCCTATTTATAGCGCATTTTCTCCTGAACTTTCTGAAATCCATACTTGATTTGATTGTCGATCAACGGTCATTTTTTGCACACGAGGGCTAATTAGATCGGGACCTACGGTTTAAAGTGGATTCCGAACCACTACAAACATCCATACCCAAGGTGAGATTCGAACCCATGAACTGTTGAACCGAAGGCAAGAGCGCTAACCATTCGGCTGCCAGCTCGGCTTGAGTCCATACTTGAGTCATGAGACTAAATCAAAAATAACTGTGATACTAAAAACAAAAGAAAACATTTGACACTATTTTTAATGTAAAATTTAATATTATACAATAAAATCAGTAATTCTTTATTAGATTTTTGTTTTAAATTTCAAGCAACAATAGTCACTTTTTTTTATAAATTCATCGAATGTTGTAAAGAAAGTGCATGATTATTATTATGCACTTCCTTACATTATTTTGTTCTGTTTCAAGTACTGTAAGTAAAAAATAGATAAGTTATCTTACTTTCTGTTCATATTATCTATTTAAAAAAAAGGATTCGAAAGTTTTATATGATTTCATGATTCTTCAAATATTATATTTTTTTCTCTCTCAGTCAAGAAAATGTTGGTTAAATTTGTAGGATTTACTTTAAAAAATACTACATTCCCTTCTCGAGTTTGAAGTTTATTTTTAAAACTGGACAGTTTTTGAGTTTTAATGCTTTCTTCCTATTACTTATATTAATTGCTTGTATTTCCTTGTAAAATATTATACATTAATATAATTTTTTATTTTTAAGTATATTTAGATATTTAGATTATTTTAATCTTTCTTTCGTGATAGAAAACTTTGTGTGAGCACATATGTTTAATGTTGATCTATTCGAACCTTTATGTACCTAATATTTTATGCTATGAAACGTTATGATATTTCCTTAAATATTTTAAATAATATCCCTCATTTCTCTAAATGAAATTTCTCTTAAAAAAAAAAACCATTTTTTTCTTATGTTAGTGATGATTTATTTTTCCTTATGTTAGTGCTGAATATCCATATAACTTAAGGGGTGCACACAAGGTGAGGTTCGTTTGGATATTGACGAGCGCGCACCCAGCGGTAGAAACGGGATGCTAGGCGCCGTAGAACGGACAGACTGCATTCCCGACAACACGTCCAGACGCCGTTCTGTCCCGTGCAGCGGGTGGGATTTTCTTGGCAAGGACCCCGGCTGAAAATTGGAAATATCGTTTTACTCAGTTTCGAAGAAAAAAATTGCCATCGGATGAGGGTAGGACAGGGACAAATCATTTTTTTCCCCTCTTTTTCCTGACGACATAGATAACACTCCCTAGCATATCCGCATCTTCTGCTTGGCATTCTAGGGACTTTTTAAGACATGAAAAATCTGAACGGTAAACCGAACTGGGTTGAGATAACGATTTTTGCAGATATAACGAAAAATTGGTTATGTTTTGCATGCTGGGCTGACACATACCAAAGATGGAATCCTAGAGACTGTAAAGATTTCAAGCTCCGAGCTTTGGAGTTACAACTTTTATTGCACTGTGTCGCGACACTTCCTTATCGTGCCTCTTTATCATATTTTATTCGTTAGGTTATTCTTCTTAAGGAATAATTTATTTGTTTCATCAAATTTTCAATGACTCTACTCTGTTTCTTCAAGTTACTAGATAACGATGCCATTATGGGGGCTTTGCTTTCATCTTATCGACTTCTTTCAGTATAAAGCAACTTTAATTACGCAAACGAGAGATTTTCTTGAGAATATGAGTTTAACATCCTGATACAGTGTGAGAAGCGTTATTCCACTGATAGCCCAAACTCCTGTTATTTATAAAACAGATACAAAGCTGTAGGCCATAGGCCTAAAAATGTACACATTCTAGTAAATATACGGGGAAGTTATCTCTGGAAGTTCTTTTTGTGGGTAATAAGAAAATACTGAATTGCTTATCACACACACACACCCACATAGATATTATTTTAAGTAAAGTAATTAGATTTAAAAGTTTACTGCACATTATTTAAACACTTATTTCTATAACAAAAGTGATCACTTTTGCTTATAAGAATACCTTATTAGAGCAAAGCAAAATGTGTTTCTAAATACAATTACAGCATTTTTATTTATTTTCATGAACTTTTACCATAACAATATATTTTCTGTTTCATTAATGATTATACACCAAGTTACAATAGATTTGTTTGCCTATTATTCTGGTGAGCGAAAAATATTGAAATTGAATGGAAGGTCTCCCAGCACTTCAGTATTTGCTAACTTCATAACTAAAGGACATTTTTAAATTTTCCACACCTAATTCCTTTTATTTTCAGCTATTCTATGAGTGAGACATTATTTCGTGGTGCAAAGCATCGCTTTTTATAAAGTAGATAGTAATAGTAAGCAAGTAAAAATATCACTTAAAAATACTAAAATTCAATGAAATATCTGTTTTGATGTTTTAGACACTTAAAAAATGACAAAAATTTACTGGATGTTCAGAGATATAATATTAGCTTTTCAATAGAGAGCAAGGTTTATGTAATACTTTTCTGAAAGAGCTGCACAACCTCAGTATCACTAGACCTGCGGTTCCGTCCAAATTAAATACCATTTCTTACAATTAACTTACAGATTCACCTGGTTCTCATAACATTCCAAATAAATTGTGGATTTCTGGAAAACAGTTTTGAGGGGTGTTAAATATTCTTCTAATCGGGTGGGGAAGCACAGGTATAGAAAAAAACCAAAGGAACATCATTTACTTGAATGAATTTTTCCAACTGTCAAGTTTTGGATTGGGGATAAATATACCTGAACAATACGGATTCTTCTACACTCTGGAAATTATTTGGAATTAATGAATATTAATTTTAGGATTAAATCGTGTCATATCGTATAGTATCAAATGTCAAGCACTGGTATTATGATATGGATGCACAACATCCTCGCAGCACTGCTCAAAATTCTAACCTTAGCCATAGAATGTCAGTAATACATTCTATGAATTTATATGGAATTATAGAGCCATGAAAATGTAGCAGAGAGCAATGTTTAAGCGTTGAGACACGCAGGTATAGCTCATAATGAAAAAGCTAAAGAGTTGGAAAAACCGGATTCGTCTTCTAATCGAATTGGTGCAAAATATTTCTGTCAGTCCAATTTAAGAATCATTATAGAAACTATTCGTAAATGGGAAAAAAAGAAGATAAATAAAGTTTGGCTTGAATCTTCTGGACAACGACATGCTAAATACATGATTTATAAATTATCTGCAAAAATTATTTCTGAAATTCTCAGATACTGAAGGTGGAAAATACAAACAATTGCAGATCCCTCAATCCTCACTTTGTATTACTTATTCAGAAAACAACTTCATACTATGGGACTTTTTCAACAAGACTCTGTATGTAGAAAATGGTACAATATAAAGGAAATGACGTACCATATTGTAAATGAATGTGATACCCTTATTCGATTGACCAGTTTAGATACTTTTGATACTAAAGAATTATATTTTAGCTCTATAAGGGACCTGTCTGAGTTTATAAGCAAAATGGGAGACCCTAATAACTGGAATTAGGTTATTTTGGACTTGGAACTGGATGCAAAAATGCTTTAGGAAAGATACCTTAACTTTCATATCTAATGATCATGATCTAAGATTATAATGATCATAATCTTAGATTAACTAATCATAATCTAACTAAACATGATCATAATCTAAGATTAACTTTCATATCTAATTAAGAAGAAGACTCATATGTTATGTTGCATCGATTAATTAACGGATTGATTTCTATCATCATGAAAAATTTCATAATTTTGTATCTTGATCATTATCAAGTCATCACCTGAGCTGGTCATTTTCTCTCAACATAAGTAAGAAACATTAGCTTAAGAATATTTCAATACTAATTTTCTAAACTTAAGTTCAGTAGTGCAAGAGTTCAGTTTTTACTTCAAGTATGAATGCTTGTATTAATTAAAAATCTGTATAAAACTATATATCTCAGCCAAATAAATTCTCATTACTCAAAAGTTATTTTTAGGTGACAATCTCAAACCATATATTATCAAGATAGTTTCTTTCAATATAGGTATCGGTGGTAGGCGAAATGATAAAGAGTAAGATTAAAAGAGATCATTTCACACCTATGAAACAGATCCTGATTTCCTAAGTCATTAGATTCACTGCAACGAAAGAATAATTTTCTTATATACTCCCACATGGTAAAACTTATGTGAGTGTGAGTGAATACTACCCTATTGAAAAACGAGTCGGAGATGTCGAGAAAGAGTGACCCAATTATTCTTCTCAAAAGCGTCTAATTCTGTCTTCATGTTTGGTTATGTTCCCCAATTAGTACCGTTATCGTCAACATAAGACATTCATAGTCTAAATGTAAAAGAAGTTTTGATCTTCAAATTGAGAATTCTTCCTTATCTATATCTTTAAATACACATTTCTAATGTGCTAGAGACCCCGATATTTGTTCAGTATGCACAAAATTTTACTCATTTACATTTTCAGTCAAAATGTGTTTGAAATTGGATGATTTCTTCTGAATGAAAACTATTTTTTATAATAGAAAGAATTAAATATCCATACTCATCAGTATTGTTTCTTAAAATCATAAAAAATGTTTGGTCAAAAGCAACTTTTAAGTAGGAATTTTTTTTTCTTTTATTGGAGTCTACAATATGCCTCACAGAATGTATACAGAAATCATCGGAGCATATTCCCGTGTTGATCAGAGAAAAGTGATATATTGGATCAAACTTGCGAAATATTAGAGATGTAATTATATGAATATAGTATCGAAAACATACTAGATACATCATCTGTATCGAGAAATATTTCATTAGTTTAGTCTCACCACACTGAAGCGAAAAATGGCATTGTATAAATTTGATTTGATTTGAATGTGAGCGTGTGATAGTTCTACCTATATAATATAATATCATGATTATTATATCCAAGTCTGATAGCACTGTAACAAAAGACGTCATAACACTTCGGTTATACCAATCATCACACCAACCCCAAACACTTGACAAAAATTATCATCTAGTTGTGTTTATTTTGTTAACACATTAAATCTGACATTTTAAAGAGTATTGTCTTTCATTATCTTTAAAACATGTATGTACTTAAGATTCAACAAAAATACCTTGCACATTCAGCAATTTCCTACAGCACGATAGGTTTTAACCTTTTTCTTTCCTGTCTCCTTTATCCCTATAGATTTTCCAAAGACCGTGTCTATTCAAAGACAACTGAGCACGTTTCTATTGATGTTATGCGATTACCAAACACTACCTGTAAATTTAAATTAACTTCACAACGAATGCAATGTAGCATGGGCAGACATTCATATCCCTTGTATCTATTAATACCAACGTGTGCTTCAATATTTAATCAAAAATATTGTGTCTGAATAATATAAGAATTTCTTCTGGTCCCACACTTATAATTGGATATTGGTTTAAATAAGTCGTTTTTTTTTCTTATTATAACTGTTGCCCAATAAATAAAGATTTGGGATTTCTTGTTATATTCTTGACGTTGTTTTGAATGAACAAAAATATAGATTTTGGTCTTGAAATTGTTGATATATTGCTTAAAATAACTGAGAAACTCTTATTAAGTGCTTAATATCAATATTTATTAAACTAATAATCCTGGGCTCAAAATATTAGGTTAGTCAAGAAAATAGTTTCGGTTATCATAATATATTTATATAAATAAAATTCTTTTTATATCTGTACTCTGGAATTTTGTGCATGAGGTTGAATTGAAAATGTATATAATAGAGTGAAACTTATATCAGGATATTGATATCCGATTAACTTAAAATAAAATTTAAGCTTCCATTGAAATTTTGATTACAATGTTCCTAACTTAAATTTACGTAACGCTTCATTTGAGCTCTTTTTAAAATTACGTATGCAATAGTTTAATTAATATGAGATATAGCATTCTACTCTGAAATTTTTTTTCGTCTTAATGAAAGAAGATTGAGATCCTTTTAGTTTTTTGAAATTACCATTTATGTATTGCCATTGGAGGAAGATAAAAATATTTATTGTATTGCATCTTTCTTCATTTCTTCATTTTTAGTGTAATTTATCCAAAAAAAAAAAAAAAATTAAAATATTTTTTTTTTCATATTTGTAAAAGTGTTGCTTTACAACAGCCTTAGAACTTCTGCGTTAAAATATTTTTTTAGAATACATTTTTAAGTATAACTTTTGAGAATGATTTAATAACTTTTGAAGATGAGAGGACTTTGACAACCGACAGATCATAATAGTCACTTTATAATTTAGAAATTTACTGAAATGTTTTATTGTGCCTTTTAAATTTTTTCTAATCTCTCTAAGTCTTAAAGGAAAAATAAAATAAAATGATTATTGGAATTTTTGTATGACTTCCTCGAAAGCAAACAAAAATTACAGGCTTAAAGGTGGAATTAACTTAGGCTTATTGAGAAATAAAGCAACAAATAAATTCCTTCGGTCTTCTGGTATTTCGGGAAGTTTTGGTGACACAGCCATCAAACAATGTCCTTGTTTACTTTTGACCAGGAGCTAGTCAACAGCAATAACAGCCGAATTACAGGGCAATAAAATTGATGACACTGTAATTTGTGCTCTTAGTTTACGGCCAGGATCACAATAAACAACTAACAGTAAGGAATTTACGATCTTTGGAAGAAGTGGTTTTTAATGGAAAGATCTTTTTTGTTTTTCTCGTACACCATCCTTAAGAGCATTAAAAATCTTATCCCAAAATTAAAGGGAACCAAATTTAAATTTAATATTCCCTTTATATATATATATATATATATATATATATATATATATATATATATATATATATATATATATATATATATATATATATATATATATATATATATATATATATATATATATATATATATATATATTTATATATATATTTATATATATATTTATATGTATACATATATATATATATATATATTTATGTATATATATATTTATATATATTTTTATTTATATGTATACATATATATATATATATATATTTATGTATATATATATTTATATATATTTTTATTTATATGTGTGTATATATTTATATATATATATATAACTGAATATTTCATATAAAATGGTAAATTCATACGTAAATATTTTTATATGCAAAATTACACTTCATATTAAATTGTAAATTTTTATTGAAATTTGTGGAAGTTTTTTAAATTTGTGTGCATACAATAAATAACATAAAATAATCAATTGCATTTGTGTAGCATATTCCTTAACTTTGAAAGAGTAATATGAATCAAATGCATTTTGATAAATCTTTCTAAATCATTTTAATTAGCCTTTCATGACGTCTTATTATAGAATTCAATGCATATTTTATGAATTAGAAGCCGTAACTTTTATCTAAAAGTTATTAATTTGGATTTCAAAGCTAGATTTGCTCTGATTATTGGAAAATTATATTTTTTTACTTAAAACTTTTTCGGTAAGATATATTAAGACAAATTTTAGAAATAATAATAATTCTTAAATGTTATTTTTTTTTAACCAAATTTTTTAAAATGAATTTTTCTCTTAACAATAAATCGAGTTTTAGAAATTCCCCCTCCCCCCAAATGAAAAGAGTATGTTTTAAACTTTGGTGTATAATTCTAAAAATAAGAAATCAGTTAAATGGTTGCCTTTAATTTAGCTTTAAAGAGAAAATATTAGAAAATAATTATATTGGAATTGAGATTGCAAAAATGTAATTTTTAATCATACTACAAGAATACTACTAACAATGTTGCTTCAAATAAGTTACGAATCAATTTTAATAGTAGGAAGATTACTATTTTTCTTTTTATTTATATTAGCGTTTTAATGTTTCAGATATTATTTTTTATAAAAAATTATAATTTTAAAATTCCTTAAAAATGATAAATGATGATTATTAAAAAAACTTTACAATTTAACTTTGTCTGGTGTACTTTTCATAGAATTAAAATTCTTTAATTTTAATCGATTGATTGGTACATAGTAAAAAAATTCAACGAAGTCTAAAATTTCTGATAAAAATAATTGCGGAAGACAAAGTAAATTAATTGTTTCTTTGTTACTATTTCATCACTTTTTGCATCCCAGGACTGATTTCATCAGGATCTTCAATATTAATTAATTCTAAACTACAACACTCTTACCTTCAAATGCGTATCGAAATCCCGATTTGAAGTTAAGAACCGTAACCATTTAGGCGCAAGATTAAATGCAAGTTACTTAGATGCTAAAAATAGTAAAAGTAGTCATATTGACTTTGAAGTTAATGCAAGATAAATGCCAATCTTTAACATCAGCAGGAATCTTAAAAATTATAGGTATTTAGACAGTTAATCAGAAGGCATGATAATAAAATTATTAATATAATACTTTCTGAAACCTGATGGTGTAGTGGTAGCGCTTTGCTCCCCCAAGACATAGGTTAGAAGTGCGATCCTCGGGCTTGGCAAGATCGACACAATCTTTCATCCCTTTACTGCATAGATATAACTGAGTATCAAGCATGCTTAGGAAATAAACACTGTTGATTTTACATTAAACTGATCACCTACCCAAAACATATGCTTCACCCCAAAGGGCCTTCGGTCGTAAAAACTTATCATGAAGCAGGCACTATAGGCCTTGACTCTAACATAGTGTGTTGTGCCATTGTGTTCATAATAATACTTTCTGGGACAAAAATTATTTGCAAGTATCCATTAACCTTGCTAGCAGCTGAAATTAACGCAGTACAACACGAAAATTTGTATTTTCTTAAAATATATTTGTTTTTCTCGTGATTAAGAGTGAATTGTTCACAATGGCTGAATAACGTTACCCTATTCTTAAACATGAAACTTTTAGAATCAATTTTAGTTACAGCTAAACAATGGGAGTTATTCGCATGTTGAGCATATGTATGTTACATGTTGAGCATATGTATGTTACATGTTGAGCATATGTATGTTACATGTTGAGCATATGTATGTTACATGTTGAGCATATGTATGTTACATGTTGAGCATATGTATGTTACATGTTGAGCATATGTATGTTACATGTTGAGCATATGTATGTTACATGTTGAGCATATGTATGTAACATGTTGAACTTCTGCTTTCTTGAGAATCTAATGTGCTTCCATCATCCAGATACGAATGCATGAATGGATTTATTATACTGTCAATGAAAAATGTTTATTAAAATTAAACTACCGTAAATGTTAAAAGATAATTTTTATTAGTTTTCAATATTCACAAAATATCAAATTTAGGTTAGGCTGTTCATTCTACATTAGTTTTTCATTCTCAATCCTAATTCCATATATAACACTGCGATTTAAAGTGAATTTTGAATCACTTAAAGCGTCCAAGTCCGAGAGCATATTTCAGAAACTCGTCAGTTTTTTCACTACATTCTGTATTTACGTGACCGACACCCAGATAAGAATTAACTTATTGAGTTAGGACCTTAACCCCATAAAAATGCTTAGAGTATAGTGGAAAGGCGCATGCGGTATCACCAGTGCTTCCAAGATCTAAAAAGCTGCATAGAGTAAATGCATAGCATTTTATGGGTATAAGTGTACTCTACAAGCTATATCATGAATTTTCTATGCAAAAGTTTAGTTTTAGTTTTATCAAAAGCATGTAAACTCGATGTCTAAACGAATAAAAGCTATTGTCCACCCAAAAGGTGATCTAATAAAATAATGATTTTAAGCTTCTAATCCATTGGACAATGTATGAAAAATGATCTAGAGAAACGTCAGGCTACAACGACTGAACAATAAGAAAATTTTCACCTACATCAGACTCTCGTACTTTTTAGGCTTTGCCATGTATAAAAGTCAGCATCAGATGTGGCATTTTTCTCTACTCACCATATTAGGGCCCATTTTAAGAAAATAAAAGCTTGCAGATATTAATTGTTGTACTTAACCTTACATTGTTCTGGAAGAAATAAGCATTTTTCTTTTAAGCGCTTGAGTCTATAATGCTAAGAATCTTACATACGCTCCAGTTGTTGCCTTTGAACCGAGTCATTAAAAAGCTTCGCCATATGAATGTTATTAATATGTGTATCAAGAACAGCTTTTACTCCTGACCGTGACCAGTTTGACCATGGCCATGAATAAAGTCATTCTTGTTCGCGTTACGTTTCCCAATAATTTAGTTATAATATGTTAGTGCTAAAGGTGCTAAGCAGATATTTGAATGGTCAGCGCACTATTTTCAGCTCTACAGCTCATGGATATGGTTTCCATAACAGGTGTGAATACATATAATCCATTATAAATCATGTTTAATCAACCTTCTGTCAAAAAAATACTTGGAGCCTTAAATTAAAAATAATCAGAAGATTCACAAACAAATTTTACCTGATCACTTTCATTTTTTTTAATAAGTTACTTAATGTGCTTTATAAATAAAGTACATAAGCACTTCAAAGAATATTTAATACTTCTTAACGAAAGCATCTATGAAACCTCATATTATATTAATTTATATTTATATACTGAAAAATTTCTATATAAAGAGTTAAATTGTAGAGTATTCAATATGTTCGCAAAATGTGCATGTAATCAAGTGTTTATCTTATCCTTCTTAGAAAGAAAAGAAAATTGCAACTGAATAGTGTTAAGTTCGAATGTCATTTATTGATGGATACTAGATTTCTTTCAAGTGCACTCTGGAATTTTGTTTCAAGATATTTTCTTTATATTTAATAACGTTCTGTTGCCCAGTGTATATTAAAAGTTTCAAGTAGTCGATTGCGTTCATATTATATTTACGATTTCCATTCATGATTTCTTGCTCTCAAAAAACGAATATCACTTGTTCATAATGTCCTGAAAGTATAATGTTGCTCTTCGGGTAAATATGAACAAAGATTTTAACCTTCATTGAAAAATGGTTTGTCACGCTGCAGTCACTTTTTTGTACACGAAGTTTATTTCAAACAGTACTTGCTTTGTAATGTATATTCTGAGTTGGCAATTAAGTAAAACTTCCATCGCATTGGTTTAATGGTTTATTCATATGCAATTTTTTTTTATAATAAATACCGAATGTGACTGTTGTGTCCGTAAGAGTTCTTTTAGAAGAATTATTTTTCCATATATCTACCTAATTCTACTGCATTTATACTCTGTTCATCTTCATACACGCATTCTGAATCACATTAATCATCCACTTCTGCAGTGAGAGTTGAACTTGTGAACTATTTAACTGAAGTCCTGAACACTAACGATTTATTTGACCGCTTAAGCCCTTAAAAAGTGAAAATAGTTTTTAAAAAAATATCGTAAAATTTGAGATATTCAAATTTTTAGCATCATATTTTGTTATTTGCGACTTATAGTCCATAAGATGAACTTGCTGCTGAATAGTTAGTGTCCTGGTCTTAGGTTGAAAAATTCATATATTCGATTCTCTATTCAGGCAGGAATGATGTGCGACGGTTTGATGTTCATTTTAATATGTAGGTCCAGATCTAATTAGCGTTCGTGTGTAAAAAATAGACTACTAACGATAAACAAACTAATATTGATAAATAACTTTAAAAATTGCTATTCATTAAAGAAAATTTCAACATATTTTATATATTATATATGTATTTATATATTATGTTGTACTAATATCATGAAAAATCGAAGCATGCATACAAACCCACTTATCCATCATTATAAATCAACTGAAAAATACTGACCATATTTGTGGTCTCAATCATGTTTCACACAAGTAGTATAATTCAGTGCATAATTAAATGAAAATTTTTGCGATTTAAAACACAAGTGCCGATGTGTGTATTGAAACATTTGTTATAAATTCACCTGTAAAAATTACATCAAAATTAATAAAAAAAACTGTAGAAGTTATTGTCATAAAAATGAAAAAAAATTATTTAATATTTAAAGATGTTATCTTTTGAAAAGCTAAAATGTACGTATCAGCACATTTTATCATCTAAAAAAATTAAATATATTACAATAAAGTTTCAATTTAATATTTTTTCATACATAATCAATTTTCGCATAGTTTTCTATAGATCTGTTAAGAAAATGCTTGATTGAGGGAAAATGTTTTTGCATTTGTCACATAATAATTCTAGGAATTCATCTAAATTTTTATAAAATTAAAAATTCAGAAAATATTCAGCTTGAATACCTTTATTTTTTACCCAATTTTTATGAATTTCAGAAAACATTGCTTTACTTAAGGCCGTAGTAGCCTAGTGGTTAGGGTATCGGCCTTCTATTTAGAAGGGCGGGATTCGATTCCCAATGACATCAAAGACCCACTGAGTGCATGCGATATGCGTGCTCGTTAAATCTGTGGAATCGAAAGTTCTGTGGTCGGTCGTTGAGCAGTTACCATGGGTGCAAAGGTCAGGAGAAATTTCCTCCCCCTTCAGATCAAAGCCGAAATTGAGAAAGTGGATCTTCTGGTGGTGCCGTCTATCGGAGGATTTGTAGAGCAAAGTCATACTTTCAACTTCGTGGTGTTGTGATTAAACGAAAGCTCAACACCCAACTGAATTAAATTCGTATAGGCAAGTCATAGTGAACTTGGCTTGTCCAATTGTCATTAGTAACAACAAGTGTTGTTTTTAACTCATAGAGTTGTATTTTCAAAATAATGGGTTCAAAATAATGAAGATTTTTTGAATTGGATTGCTGCCACCTATTAAAATATTTAGTAAATACAATAAAGACTGTAACACTTTGTTTCTTGTAATGACGAATTTTTTTTCTTTGACTAAATCTATTTTATTTAATTAATTTTGTTAAGTTTTCTCTTCCCACAAAATGTACAAATATTGATAATATTATCATGATACATTGGCACATACATATCCGTGTGTTTACTAATCTGTGTATGTACATTCAAGCATGTATACATGTAACTAACTATATGGCATATATATAATACTTTATATACAGAGGGTGATATTAAATGTCCATTTAGAGCGCCGCAAGTAACTCTGCATTGTATCCTTACGGATCCAATGTTCATACATTGAAGGGGCATGATGTGGTAAGAAGGGAAAATGTTCAGGTGTCGACTTGATCTTGGTACTGAAATACGAGATAGCTGGCTGTGTTTAGTGGCATAGTTTGCCAGAAACTGGGAACCGGAAATATCATGTTTCGGCATCTTAACGTTAAAATACTGCGATCACTTGACAGATTCAACAAATGAAAGCTGTGGTGGCCTGATTGAAATCAGCGTCATTTTCATGACATTGAAGTAACGAGTTCTATAAATGAAGCACAATAGAATATACGTCATGTTCAGTAAAGGCAATATTAAATATGTCGTGGTCACGAAGTTCTTCTACTAATATAGTGCAATATAGAGAGGAGGACACCAGTTCAGAAGTCGACTTCGTTTATCAATCGTAGTTCAAAATTACAAGGTAAATGGGTGTTTATCAACTTTTCAGTTGGCAGATATCAGCTGCCGTAAATGTATTTCAAACAAACATTCCACAGTGTGAGTCACTATTATCTATATCAAAGCATAGTAACACACGCACATACATGTATATAAGAAAATTTCAAACCAATATATATATATATATATATATATATATTTGCATAAAAGGAATGTCTGATTAACTTGCTGGAAAAATTTGTAAAAATCATTGTACTTTACTCATTTTAACTAAATGATCATTTTAATGCCATCTGTATTTGACAAATGTGAAAATTGTTTTTATTTTATTAATATTATAATGAGTATTGTATGATAAATCCAAAACTTATAAAAAGTCAGGAAGTACATTAATCAGACAACTGTAAATACCATGTACAGAAGACAAAATTAAATAATAAATCCTTATAAAAAGTTTGTGTCAATATATAAAATTTTCAAAAGTAGAAATAAAGTTTAAAATATGGACACTTAAGAATCCAACTCGATATATGTGCATACAGAGAGTAGAACTACAATGTTCCACTATACTTTTCATCAAATCTGGAACATCCTACTCAAATAGCAAAATACACCAACAATCCCATTTTGAAGACCACTATGTGCAGAAAATTAATATATATATATATGTATATATATATATGTATATTCATATATATATGTATATATATAAACATACATACACACACACACACATATATATATATATATATATATATATATATATATATATATATGTATATATGTATATATATATATATATATATATATATACATACATATATATATATATATGTATATATGTGTATATATATATATATATGTATATATATATATATATATATATATATATATATATATATATATATATATATATATATATATAATATATATATATATATATATATATATATATATATATATATATATATATACTTTGGAAAACTACTGTCAAGTCAATCTATTAACCTTATTAAACTCAAGATTTCTTGAAAAGAAACTATTACTGTCTTTCCAAGGAATCAATAGGAATTAGGTTCTTTCGAGACTTAAAAATTGCATATTTTTATTTCTATATGTAAATAATTCACTACATAAATTGTAAACTCAGCTCTGTTTTGCAATACGAACTCTAACGTTAATTATTATACTAAAAATTTAAATGATTTTTCTTTGAAATGACATATTATATTATTATTACTATAATATTTCAAAATAACTAAAAAATAAGCTTTAGTTTCACATTCCCTATTATTCATGAAAGAATTTGCACATTATCTTCATAAAAAGCAGATGGCAAACAGACGAAGGACCTATTATAGAGCAAAAGCGCGGCGCATGTTCTTTAAAAATACGATCAAGGTATCACCAAAATCTTTCCGCTCTCCAACTCGATACTTGGGATCCTCGATTTTCTTTCCATTTTTTTAAAATTTATTTTTGTCAAATATATATAAAACTCAGACATTGTCACATCATTAAAATTAGAAAAAGTAATAAAATTATATTTATTTCATTCTTTATGATGGTTGGCTGGGTTTTTTTTTTGATTTGCGCATCGGCGGACTCACAGAGGCTTGGGAAAAAAAGTGCACAGCTGCATTTTAAAGTGCAGCTGAATCAACCAGCAGATGGAGAAGCAGATTATTTACTTTCCATTTTATGATTTTCTTGATATATTTAATATCCTACATTCACTATAATTCTTTGAGACAATTATTTTCAGGTAAAAATATTACTTCATGAGGTCAATTATTCACGGGGATTATCTTTAACAAAATGTTCGAATTTCGAAATTTAATTAATTTAGAACATAGTTATAATTCTCACAAAAGCGTTCTATGATATTGTTAATTTATATTTATGGTACAGGAAAAATAGTTCTTATAAAAAAGATATAACACTACCTTAAACTGAATTTTATTCACCTCAAGTCCGTTGTCGTTATATATTTTTGAATTTCTTTAAAAATAAATAAATAAACAGTTATTCAAACTTAATATGCTATTGCCGCAATCCTGGAATGTAATTCTGAAATTGTAATTCTGAATTACTCGCTTTGATGCTCATTCTCGAATATTGTTGTTGGAGAAAACTTTTTATAGATAGTTAAATAATTTTGTTACTTTATACACACTAAAGTTGTTGGCAATAAAACCTTCAAAAAATTCTTCCATTTTTAAAAAGTTATTTCCAGGAATTTCATTTTCAATAAAGTGGTTGTTTTTCACGGTCTGAAGGGATTTTAGATATTTTAAATAGTATGTAGAACATTTTTTCGTTGTCTGTAGAAATTATAATTTTAATGAGGAGGCATAAATAATATACATCTTTATAAGCTTTATATATAAAAATAAAGGAGATAATATTTAAGATAAATAATAAAATACGGATTTCTTTGATTTACGTTTAATTTAAATATTCCTTTACTTATTTGTATTTATTTATCATTTAAATTTAAAAATGTGTAATTGTATATCTTTTTATTTACAAGTTTATTTTTCTTGTTTCTCCTGTATAAATTTTATTTATAATTTTTAAATTCAAACATATCCGTCCAACTTGTCTAGTGGTCAGCGTGCTGGCTGCGGATAGGAAAGTCCTGGATTAGAATCCCGTTTCGAGCTTGGATGTACTTTCTTTCTCTCTCTATCCTGTCTTTGTCCTTTCCTTATATGAACAGGTTGTAAATGGTTGCCTACCTTATAAACAGGTACCTATCGCATAAGCGTACTGAAGAAGTCGGACTCCATAGTTCAGGTGGAAAAGTGGAGCAGCGCACCACAGCCAGCCTAGCTGGCACACAACAACAATAAATTCAAACATAAAACAGATTAGGTGACTAAATTTATTGGCATTTACACATTCTTATAATAGGTAGTCAATTAAAAAATTACATGCAAATTTGTTTTTTAAATGAAAGAAATACTAAGGGAACTGACGCAATTCCCTTTCTACCTAATTCTTTTTAAAATCAGAATGCTTCTTTTGATTACCATAATCAAAACCTAATTTTTTATTACTAGGTCATGCCAAATAGCATGCCCATTTCTTTTTAGTGTTCACATTATCCTGTAAGATATGAACAGCTAAGTTACCTCTCATAAGATGTAAGAACTTGAAAGAAAGATATTTTGATATATTAACACTTGAAGCAACGAAAATTATTGTAAACAATTGATAGCATATATATATATATATATATATATATATATATATATATATATATATATATATATATATATATATATTATATATATATATGTATATATATATATATTTATATATATATATATATATGTATATATATGTATATATATATATATTTATATATATATATATATATATATATATATATATATATATATATATATATATATATATATATATATATATATATATATATATATATATATATATATATATATATATATATATATATATATATATATATATATAATATTTAAATGTACACAATATTAAATTTTATAAAAATCTAAATAAATATATAAAATTTTAGAAAATAATAATGTAGCACCATAAAATAACTGATTTATAATATAATTAAAATATAACAAAAAATTATAATGGTTCAACGAAAAAAATAAAAGTTAAAACTTGTCCCTAAACATCAAAGAAATTTTTAGAAAAATAACTTTTAAAATATATTTCGAGAAAGTTTTAATATTAGATATTAATTTAATGTGTAATGTAAATATTTTATGTTAGTATAAAGTGTAATATGTTTTATGTTGAACCGAGTTTTACTAAAAGAAAAGGTATATTTATTTTAATACATTTACTTATTCTTCCACATTTTTTTCGTTAGTTTCAGTAAGTTTAATTTGTCACCTTCATTTTAATAAGCTTGTGTGATACTATTTTAATTTAAAATTTCCGTAACATTTCTAAGGTTAACATGAATAAAAATTATATTTGAATGTTCAAAGTAATTTTTGATGCAATTTTCTAAAGTAATATTTTCATTAAAAAAATCACATCGAAAATATTTAAGAAAGGGAAATATATTTTTTCAATTTACTTTGCAGAATCTTCATAACTTAGCTCTCTAAAAAATTGAGAGTTAAATTATTTTCAAGGGCTTCAAAACATTATATCTATATGGCGTAAACATACTTAATAAACAGATATTTTTAATTAATATTTTCTTTTTTACTAGTTAAACTCATACTCTTTCTCTTTTATTTTATTTATTTTTTTTTAATTGTCGTTTCCAAACAATTACTCGAATGCAATCATTTGACAAGTTTATTACCTAAACTGTGTTTTCTCGTATATTAAAACACCAAATATACTTTTGTGCAACAAAACACAACAAAATATAATTAAATTTCATATTACTGTAATCAAAGATAAAAATTAAAAAATATTGTATGTCCTCACATATGAGCTTCAAAATTTAAATCTTAAATTTAAAAATATTTGTACCAATTATATTAGTCTTATTCATTGCACTTTCAATCAATTCTTTAATCAAGATGACATTTTGGCTTAAGTTTAAGGTTATAAATAATATAACTTTTGACGAAAAGTACCTAGAAAAAAAAAAAGGATTTCAATAAAAATGAGGAAATTTAATGAGCACGAAAAGGTATTCACATTAAAACATAATTAATGATTTATTTCACAATAAATCAATCAATCAACGACCCATTTTAAACTTACTAATACTAATAACAAATTTAAAATTAGTTGTTAATAATAAACATAATATAATTTGATATTATAAATAATCTTGTTGCAAAAATAATAATCAATTTTTCTGTTTAAATTATTGATATATTATTTCTAATAATTTTTAAATTAAATACTCTAAATTATGAAAATAACCGAACTCGTGACTAATTAGTTCAGTTCAGTTCAGACCAATCAATTCGAACATTTCGCAGCCAATTAGTTCAGTTAAATAAGATGTTTCACTAGCAGAATCGATTAACTCCTCTTTTGAATTTCCTAAAATTTAATTTTTAATTAAAAATATTATAATTAATATTTAACTGTATGTGTTCAGAACAAATTTCATTATAATAAAAATAAATTCTACAAAGACCATATGTAAATATAATATAAAAAATGATAATCGTAAAAAAATGTTTTATTATTTTATCATTTTTCTTAATTTCTTGTTTTATGGAGTTAATCGAGAAATGAAGTATTCCATTATCGCTTTATTGTTTTTGTGTGAAAATCATAATTAATTTTTTAATTATGATTTTCGTTTCTTAAAAATAGTCTATAACACACACACAAAAAAAAAACTGTTTTATATATTAAATAAAGTTGGGCATAGTGAACTCTTGGTGATAGACATTGAGTAAAACCCAACAAAGATATGATGTATAGAAATTAATATTGTCCTGTTGCTTTACACATATTAAATATTCTGTTCCAGAATCATTCGAATCTTTCAAACTTGAGATTCTTAATTTCGGGATACATCACAAAAACAATTGTGTAAAATAAATCAAATTAGGAAAAAAGATAATTGTAATCTTAAAAAAAAGAATTCTACGCAATTTGCAGTTTTTTCAATACATTTTTATTAATGTAGTAATACTATTATATAAAATATTTCTGAAAAAACTGGAAATTAGTATAATTCTATTTTTTTTATTGTGTAAATATTCTGACTCTGAAGTATTTATATTTGTTAATGATTATATCGTTGGTTACAAATGATTTTTTAATGTAATTTTCTTGAGAATAATTTTATATAAATTCTAAGTGATAGAAGTAATATATCTCCTTCTCAAATTCACAGATGATATTAATTATAAAAGCAACATATTACTAATGACAAAAAGAAAATTTTTTATTTGATTTTAACATTTTTAGTATCAAAATTTTGGGAGAAGAAATAATTTAATCTATTAAATTTGAAGCGAATAATTTTAGATTTGAAATTGAAGTATCTCTCTTAAATTCATAAAAGTGTATTAATATATGCTTTCTTTACCATAAATATAGAAATTCTGTATAATAAACCTACAGTTCCACAAATTTGATTTCAATATACAATTCTGTTTCTTTTATTTTTTTTTTCCGTGAAAAACTTGTTTAAAAATTTACAATGCGCTGAACAACGTCTGTTTTTATTATTTAAGACAAATTTATCATTGAATCACATTTTTTATTATATGCGAATACGCAAGCATTTATCTCAATTGTTTTCAACAAAATTTCATATGTAAAACAAACAATACATTTCTCTTTACGAGGGAGAAATCGAGCATTTTGATTATATGCATACGTTTCTATTATAATTTTCTCTATTTCTTAGGAATTAATTATTATTATTATCATATCTAAAAGTAATACATTTTTTACTTTAGAATATGTATGGTGTCTTTCTCAACCAATTCGAAAAATGCAGAATATAGATTTTTAATAGCATTATATGAGCCTGATAAAAAATTTAAGCTAACAATCGAATGAAATACTGAGTTTTTATGTATTTCATAGTTTCTTCTAACTACGTAAATTATTTAATTTACTTAAATGAAATAAATACTGCAATCCATAATTGAATCTAAAAAATAAAATAAATTTTAAAATAAAGAGTAGAAAAATATTTTTCCATTTATCAACACTCCAGCAGTAGAAAATCCAGGAGTTAATTTTGAAAATTTTCCTGAATTTAGTCTGGGAATATTAACAAATTTATTTTCGATATTTCAGAAAAATAAAATTTAAACTTGTTACTAAATTTATGAAAAATTTTGAATGGAAATACAAGCAAATTCATTTTAAGAATTTCTAAAAAAAATGTTTTCTGTGAAAACTAACAAGCTTAGTTTTACAATTTCTATAAAATAATACCATTTGCGAATACCTTCTGATTTTTTAATAAAAATGTTGATTGTGATTTTTAGCTAATTTATTTTAAAATCTATTATTACTCTCAATTTTTTTAAAAAATATTATATTTTTTTATTAAATTTTGAATGTTAGAAAAAATTATTTATTTATTTACTTTTTTGATGAAACAAATGAAAGAATGGAATTGTGGGCGAATTCTTGAAAAAAAAGTTGCATGTGATAATTAGAAAATTTATTTTAGAAATTTCTGAAAGAAAACGTAGTCTGTGAATTAAAAAAAAATTATATACAATATTAATTATTACTGCGAGATAACTTCAAAAATCTATTAATATTTTATTAAAGGAATCACCCACCTAAAAGTACTTTTATGAGAATAAGTTCTTGGCTTCTACTAAAATACTTTCAATATCTCTTTAATAAAAAGTATACAGGATTACTAGTACCTGTTTTTTTGATTTTATTGGTAACAAAGGAAATGCGCTATCACATTTACGGACGAACTGTCTATAATTTCTTCCTACGTATTCAAATTTCATAGCAATTACAGCTGGAAGATTAATAGGTACATAATTATTAATTGGTTAATAATTAATTACTTTAATTCAGTTTTATTTGGTTAAAATAATCATCAGCAATTACTATTAACAAAACAAAAGTTTTAGATCAAAATTCCTTTCGAATTATCAACTTTATCAAACTGATGAATAATATTATATTGAATTAAAACTTATAATTAAGCACAATATTTGGGATTAAATTAAATAGAATTAAAAGAAGAAAACAAAAGAAATCAAATTAAGTTATTTAAAATAGTCACATATATAAATATGTAATACTTAATTAAAATAAAATATCAATTAATGATAGACATACTTGGTGTTAATTATTAAAAGTAGTTAATCTTTCCAAAAAACTTTTTTTCGTGCAAAATTATTGTCAGAATTTAAGTTACTCTTACAGAATAGAAGAATAAAAGGAAAACATTTCTTTTATAGAATAGAAGAATATATGAAAAAGGTATTTTAAAGAACAGAAGAATAAAAAAAGGATGAAAATTAAAGCTTTTTAATCAAGAATTATTTAAAGGGTTACAAAACTTTCAAATTACAATATGATTCCATTTTTTTAAAAAAATTTTAACTTTACTATAATAAAGCGTTCTTCTAAGAGTTTGATTAAATTTAAATGGAGGATTATGGAGGATTTTATGGAGGATTATTCGCTTCTTTTTAATGTGGTTTTCTTATAAAAGTAATTTAAATAGATTTTTTATATTTGGATTATATAAAATTTGAATACGGAAAAAAATTAACTGATTTTTCTTAACTTTAATGTTATTGCTATCAATTTTTGTCTTTTAAAATTTGTTACTTATTTAAGTTTAGTCGCGATGGAGAGATATGGTTTGAAAATATAATTTTTAACGGAGAAATTAAAAAAAAATAAATAAATAAGTAAATTGTAATAAATTTTTAATGTTTATTTATATAAGAAATATATATTGTTATTAATTAAGTTTAAAATAGACTTGTTGAATGTATTGTATATTTTCTGATTCATTTTCCATCACCACAATAATAGAAAGGGCACGGCATAGAAAAGAGGGGGATACTAAATAGTTTATGTCTAAACTCCTTACCTTTTGTAGTGATTGAATAGGGGTGGAAAGATCACCCATAAATCCAGTCAAAGCACACAGAAATGTTCGACAACCCATTATAAGGGGGGTCGAGGATGGGGGAAAGCTCGAATTACAACCTACAACTTCTTCAGATCTTCCACTCATTCAAAACCAATGCAGGCTTTCCGTTGGCAATCGGCGAGGAAAGGCGGAGCTAAGGATAAGTCAATCATCCCATCCGGCTGCACTGGTGGGCGGAGAAGTATTTCTTTCTCTCGTTTCCGCCCCAGCCGCGAAGTGGAGGCGTGGCTCCATGATCAGGCGCGTGTCGTCGCTTGGTCAGTAAGTATTTGTTTGCAGTAACAACTGGACTCAGAGGCTCAGCATCCCGCAATCTGAGAATCCGGGGGATTTGCGTAAGACCTGAGTCCATCCCCCTTTTCATCCACCCCTTGCAAACTATCAGACTATTCAAAGCACTGTATTTAACTTGTTCTTTTTTAGGCTTAGGGGAATTTTAAAAAGCACGGTGATTGTTTGGTCTCCGACGCGGTCAAACCATAGCGATCTCCCCGCGATGTTCCTCCGAGTCGAACGGGCGACCGTTTCTGGAGGTTTCAAAGCGGGTTTCAAATAATCAGTCTTTTTAGATATCTTTTACACGGAAAAAAACTTTCAATAATTGAAAAAAACCAATTGCAACAGAATGTCTTACGCTCAATTCGGATATGCAGCTTTTACACCCACGACGCAGGTGAGAAAATATGTATTTTTTTAATTTTATAGTAATTTTAATTTTTAAATTTGAAGATCTATAAAATTAAGAAATTTAAAGCAATAGTTTTTTTAGAATTGTTTAATAGTTAAAAAAAACTTAAATATTTATATTATCTATGTGTTTGTAAAATTAACTATAAATTTAAGATAAATGAGAGCCAAAATTACTAAAATTTTTATAATTAATTCTAATGTAATTTTTAAATTTTTTGTATCAGATAATTTTTTTAATTTCATGAATTTATTACTTTTACTAAACAATATATTAATCTATTTATAAAAATTAATTTTTTTAGCTATATGTATTTACTATAAATAAATAATAAAAAACTCTTAAAATTAATTCATATAAAATCAATAGAAAAGCAATAAATATGTAAAAAAAATTTGATGAAATCAAATTATACATGAATATATGTAATTTACATATACCTAAGTGTAAGCTAATATTTCTTCTTCTGTGTTAAAACTTTAGTTGTAAATATTACAATGAAATTAATTGAATAATGAATATAATTGAATTTATTTACATACTACCATTATATTTCTATATCTCTTTTAATACATAAGCTAAGGGAGCATGATAATCGAATAAAAATATTTATTAAAAAAATAATATGATAACAATGAATAATGTTATATTTTACATATATAATTAAACTTTATGTATTATGAACGAAACATAAGAGTTGACTTCAACACAATTAACATTCATGCCATCTTTAAAATTAAAGTTTGAATTTAAAATTTTGTTTTCTCAATATAATTTTAAAAAAAGCTATGAGCATACATTTTTTGGTCATAAAAAGCAATCGAGAATTATTCATATTTGAGATAATTTAGGATTAATCAAAAATTAGAATATTTATATATTATAGATCAGTTTTACTATCTCATCTATGTATTATTGATTGATATTACGTTTTAATTATAATATCTGAGTGATTAATTATATTAATTAATGACGAGAGTTGTTAAATATGGTTTTTCTGAAATAAATAATAAAAAACTTAATTAATTTGTATATAGTTAATGAAAACTTCGAATTGGAAAATTACTCATTTCAAATTTATTTATTTATTTAACCTGCGCAAATACAAATAAAACTTATAAAGCAATTTTTGTATAATTTTTATAAACCCATTTAAACATTCTGTCAAATCATATTTCCCATAATTTTTATGAGTTTTTTACTCACAAATGTACTTTTCTGAAAGAAAATTGCATTTAAATGTCATTATATTGAATTAAAATTGATTTACTTAGTGAAGTAAATATAAAATGGATTTAAAATATGTGGGTTAAGTTGTGAATTTCGGTTTCCATATTAATTAAATATATTATAAATATTTGTAATTAAGTATAATAAGGATTAAGCCGGATTTTTGCAAATAGCTATTTTATCATTAATTAAACATTTGGAAACTCACGCTTTTACTTTAAGGAGTGTATTTTGAGATTTGTCAGTTTGTATTAAAAAAAAAAAAAAAAAAAAAAAAAAAAAACTTATCTAGTGATATTTGTATGGAGGTCTCAAAAGTCATCAATATAGAGTATAATGAGAAGAAATGAAATGACTGCTGTTTCATTGAAATTGATATTTAAATTAAACTGCTCTAATAAGTATCATTCAGCTAATATGTAACTTTACACTATGTAATTAATAATTGTTCAATAAACCATGTAATTTCAGTTTTTATTGGGGGAACTTTAAAATTTATTGTAATAAGCAGATAAAATCTACCAATTGCTAAAAATTTAATCTTTCCCTTTATATAATTTATGTTAACTTCATAAATTAACGTTAATAATTCATTCAGGTTAAAATTCAGGTTTGAGTTTTGATTTAGTGTACCTTAAGCATTATAACATTGAGTTTTAACTCATTAAAAAGATATTAATTTAAAAAGGATTATGATACATAAAAGTGTTTTAAAAATTCACATTTCTTTGCTTTTTCATTAATCTTATTTTGTATGTAATAAATTATTTAATACCAATTAAGGAATCATTTTTATATATTAAAGTACAAATAAATTTAATATTCATATTAATAATTTAGTTAATAATCTCTTTTCATAATTGATTGATTTTTCTTAGATAAGCCATCAGTGATTTTTCTCTTTTTTAAGAACAAAATCTGCAAATTTCATTGGTTAAACAGTCATATTCTATTAATTTCGTTTTTTTTTTTTTTTTTTTTTTTTTTTTTTTTTTTTTTTAGAAATAGTTTTTTTTTTATAATTTTGAGAAGCTCAATAGAAAGTAATTAGCAAATTTTTAATGAAAGTATCAAACAAACTTTTATAAAATTAATGTGATTTCTATACTTCAAGTGTGAGAATAAGTAATAAATTCTTGTAATTTTTTATATACGACTTTCCTTCCATATGAAATATAATTTCACAGTATTTTAAAATTAAAAGACACCACCTTGCTTTCAAATTGACTTTTTTAACGTAAAAATTTTTAAGTTTAAAAACAAATATTGAGTTAATGAATATAAATGAATTTATTTATTTAAAGTAATAAATAAATTAAATAATTACCTTTCTTTAACTTAGAAACGTAGTAAATAAAAAGCTATATAAAAAACATGTTATTAAAGTTTAGATTTATATAAAATCATTTGTGCAAAAACTTACAATTAATTGAATTTTGTAATTATGTATTGTATAGAAATATATCTTCTAATATGTTTCATTAAAATTTCTCTTGATAAATTTGGTTACCTCAATCTCAATTAATTTGTAAATTTTGTCGGTAATTTAAGTTTTAAATGCTAATAAATACTGGAATTAATTTCGGGGAAAGGGGAGTCTTTTTTATCAAAATGTAGATACGAACTGTAAAAAAAATATTTATTAGCAAAGTTAAGGAACAGAGCAATAGAGCTCATTAACATATATTTAATACAAGTGTAAACAATTAAGAACTTGTCTCTGGATTATAAATGAATTTTATTAATCTAAGCGACATTTTATTAGTTCAGTTACTTTTTTAACATTATGAAAAAGTCTTCCCTTCTGTTGTTAAGTCTTTGTCACTGTTATTTCCTTAAAAAAATGCCCACCAATTGTTGTGACACATCCATTCAAAGTTTCAAAAGAACCGGATAAAGTGAAAAATTTGTCGCCTCAAAAAAGTCCCCTTTTGATAGCAAAAAGAGAGAGAGAGAGAAAAAAAAAAAAGAATTAAACTAAAACTATATAATAATAACAACAATGATTAAAAAAATAAAAAGAAAACACACTGATGGGTCTGACTTCAATGGCAAGATTTTGCCTTTTTGCCTCGGCAAATCCCATACGCCTCTCTTTATGAAAAGGGGACGAATTAGCCATAAATGGTCGGAGTTTGAAATAGGAGGGGGGAGAAGGTGAATGAAAGTGATAGGGGTGGTATCTGGGAGAGGGGAGAGTGATGCAGGCGAAAAATAGAAAAGCGGTGTGAAAAGTCATTACGGTGTCAGCGGTGTCGGTTTTTGCTCTTTGGGGGTCGGCCCCTCTCCCCACTGCATCTTCGGAGTCATCTCCGGGAGATGGGGGATTCTGTGCGACAAGACTTCCACCTCCCTCCCACTTTCCTTCCTATCTTTTCAATGACAAACCATAGGATACCCCCCCCCCGCATCCCAGATTGCTATCTTGTGATCTAGTAGATGTTAGTCGGAATCCCTCTTAAATCTCGGTGTTGACACAAGTCCCTATTCATTTCTTGTCTTGTTATTGAAATTAAGAATGCTACAAATTCACCTTTCGGCAGCGAGGAGTTTTATCAATTCGATGACGTTAAGACAACTGTCTATGGGTTTCTTTAAAATAATTTTAAATTGGAAATGCTATGAATCCATATTTAAATTGTTTACAAATTGCAAATACAGAACATATTTTATAAAAAGATGTCTTTTATGTAATTTATAAATACAGTTTTTACAATAAATATTATTAACTATTGTAGAAAAGATAAATATATAGGCTATTTGGTACTAAAAGAATTTTTATGTACCATTTCAATTTATTACTATATAAAACTATTCCAGAAATGTTTACACGTATGACAGCAGTAACTCAATCGATCAAAATCTAAACTCGGACCTTCACTATAACGCTGATCAAACATATGCAAGTCACTACCGTGACCTGTCCACCCTTGCTCACAGTGACAACGTCCTTCTCAAAAGTTCATGAATCCCACAATGGAGACTGCATTTTGATGTTAGATGGGAATATGTGATAATTTCTGTATATCTTATGTTATTGTTAATATTTCGTACATTTTAAACACATATAATGTAATAGCAAATGCTTAAAAAACATGTACATCATTTTATATTACTTTTTTCATGATAAGATTTAATAAATTATACTTTAATATGATTTTCTAATATCATTTATACTTTAATATTTAGCTGATTTATATAATAATTAAAAAACTATAATCTTTTGCAAATTTTTGTACTCCTATTTAAGCAAATCTGATCTATGATATAAATTATTTTTTTATATAGTTTAATAATTCCTTAATAACAGTACTATAATTATTTCCTATTAAATTATATTTTTTACTTGATTATTTCGAAATCATATAAAGCACACATTGTTGAGAAAGCAATAACATTGAAATTTACCTATTGCATAGAGAAAACACAATTATTAGTTTAACAAACATACGTTATCACCAATTAATATGTATTTATGATAACTTAAAAAGTACTTTCTAAAGTGATTAGAACATCTATCTTTAATATTCAACAATCCATGTTCTTCATAACTGGTTTAATAAAAGAAATTAATATAGTTATTACAGTTATATATATATATATATATATATATATATATATATATATATATATATATATATATATATATATATATATATATATATATATATATATATATATATATATATATATATATATATAGATAGATAGATAAACATAGATTAAAATATACATAAAAAATTATGTTTTGATATTCGACAACATCAATTATTCATTCATTTCTAAGAATTAATGTACGAAAATCTTTCGTAAATTCATGTGTGTAATTAGAGAAACTTACTAATTCCAACAAATACTCGTTACATTTAGGACTAATTTAAAAAAAAAACGAAGTTTTATAAATTGTAACTTATATTATCAGGTTTTCAACTGAATTTTTAGTAGTTTAGATAATTTTTTTTATTAATTCTATAATAATTACATAATAGTATTAATTTTAAGTATATTAATGCAATTAATATGAGAGTAAAGTAAGTTATATTTTATAGTATTATAACATTGACATAAAAATTTAAAACCAAATCAATTTAATATGATTACTAATTTAAACAAAAATTATAAATGTACGTTATCTTCATTCGACATGTTACAAAATTAATTAATTTTTCCACTTCTAAATTAGTTATAATTATATGCTTTAACGAAAAGAATATTATAAAACAGGAGAGGATTTTCACTCTCTGTATAGATATAAAAATTTAATGATTATTGTGTTTCATTAATTAGAAAATGGTTAATAAATGATTTTACTTTGTGTTCTTGATATGATTATCCTTAATTTCTTTTCGCGAAAAAATATGAAAATTGTTTCCATACTACCTAATATTAAAGTCAAATTGGTTTTTGAAACATATAAATTCAATCTTTTTAAATTGAAGGACACAATATCAATGGAAAATAAATAAGTAAGTAGAAAAATATTGTTAAAATCTTAGAATTGAATAAAAAGGAAAAAGCATCTAAATTCATGAAAATAAGCTGAAATGAGCTGTATAATAATTATACTAAAAATTATAATTCCCTTTTATTGTTTTTTGTAAAATAATTTTCGATAGTTATTTTTTCTGTATGTCTTATTAAATACATAGTGAATGAGACAAGTTATAATTAAGTCTTTATGTGTTACTTTGTTAAAGAAGAAAAGCTTTAACTTCAACTAATTTGAAAAAATTTAAACTAATCGTTTTATTGCAATATATTTTATGCAATAATTTAATTATATTATTAATTATATTTTATGCAATAATTTAAATAACTAATTTAATACCGAGACTTGTTATAAATATGTAATTATTTTAATTATGTATACATATGTAGTTTATAATATATATATATATATTTACGTCTGAATAGGAAATACATTTTTACTGTTTATCGATATATCAATTATATATTGATTAATTAAAAAAGTGTGAGTTCTATTTTAAGAGCTCAAAAGAATTTCTTTATCAGTAAAATTTAAGAATTGTAGAGTCATTATAAGCAAATCGGACTCATAAAATTTAAATTTTTAGTGTCAAGCAAATTTTTAAGGGAGTTAAATATTTCATTGAACATCAATTCGAATTAATCTTAATTGAATCAAAAAATCATTTTAAATTGCATTTTTTAATCCCTTGTAATTAAGGATAAATATTCAAAATACCGAAAAATTTAAATAATTTGAATACATAAATAATTTAGATGATTTCTAAAGAATACAATTTCTTATGGAGATATTTATAAGAATCAACTCGGTATTTGGAAAAAAAAGATTACACATTTAAGGAAACATTTAATGACATACACGCTAAAAGCTTTTGGTAATCACTATAAAATACCAGTTTTTTTTATTTTTTATTAAAATTAACACAAATTATTTTATTACGAAACGATAGTTTTAATTTATTTATTACAATTTTATTTCCGTAATTATTTTAATGAAAAATCCTTAAAAAAATTTAAATTTTTGGGTAATTATGTTATACAAATCATTCATTAATATAACGGTTATAAGAGAAAACATTGCCACAAAAATTGTATAGTAAATTTAATTACGGATAAAGAAATTGCATATCATTACGAATATGTAAAGAAAAAATTATATATTTATTTCTTTACATATTAAAGAAGTAAATATATAATCTCTTTCTTTCATTTCTTTCATATGTAAAGAATTATATAATAAGTATAAAGTTAGACAATAATTTTTAGACTAATAAATAATTTGCAATAAAAACGACTAGTTAACAATAAATTATCTTTTACAGTTCATTCCTTATATTTGACATTTCATACATAAGATTCATGATTATAATTAATAATTTGTGGATTAATAATTCGTAAATGTTACAATGTTAATTTTTCTTCATGTTCAAAAAAATTAATATAGTATAAATTTGGTAACATGATTTTCGGAATTGTAATTTAATTCAGAAAAATAATTTTAAATTAGAAAATAAAGCATAGATTTAATATCGGTGATAATTTTTCATTATGTTTGTATAGGATTTTGCTCCAAATTTTTGTCAATAACACTCATTGCATTGTTGAGGTATAGTAAAGTATATATATATATATATATATATATATATATATATATATATATATATATATATATACTTTACTATACCTCAACAATAATATATATATATATATATATATATATATATATTTACAAAGTCACTTTATAAAAAAATTATTTTAACAAAATTTAAAGCACAAAAATTACGATATTTTACGCTTTAAACCAAGCTTTAAAAGAATGAAACCAAAATGTGCTTTGAGAGTTGCAAATTTAATGCACACATACTTTTTTAAAGGTAATGTTTATAAAATTCTTACTATGGCAATAGTTTTTAAAACGCAGATTTTAAAAATGTTATTTTAAAAAGCAGATTTAAAAATTTTAAATTTTAAAAAACACATAAAAATATCTGAGCAAAAATACAATTATGCTCCTAAAAATCGACATAATTTGTTTAAAACCAATGCTATGAACTACTAATTTTAACAACTAAGTTTATTAAATTTTTACGAAGTACAGTAGCGACACAACATTTTTTCTTCGTGAAAATCACGATTAGCAGTGGCATTTTTAACTATTCAGAAACTACCGAAGACTCTGAAATGATTGTTAGTATTATAAAAAACAATAAATAATTCCTTTCTCAATAAATAAAAAAATTCAAAATCACAGGAGTATTTAAAAATAATTCTTAATTTATAGTATATCGAGAATGATAAATCAAAGTTATAATTTTCTTTGTTTTAAACTTCCGACGTCTGAACGTCGGAAACAGACGGAAAAAAAAGCTTCCTCACACAAACTAAGTGCGAAATTTGTCTGTTACACTTAAGTTGTTGTTAACTACGATATAAATACCAACAACAGCGAAATCTAAGCTGGAAACCCTTCCATTTGCTGAAAAGACTATTTTGATTGAGTTGTTTACATACGTAAATTCCTGCGTGTAGCGAACTGAGGAGAAAAGCTATTCATTTTCTTCTGAAAGGACAATCGGGTATGATTGTCTATTAAAAATTAGTTACGAAACAGAACTTTTGGCGGCTGAAAAGAAATTTAAACTTTACCATCTTAATCATCCGTCTTGTTACGTTCGCTATATTCCTTCTTTAAGATTTATAAAGTGCACCTTTTTTTGCTTTATTATTTATTTTCAAAATATTTATCAGTAGTACTAATTTTATATGCATATATATATATATGCATATAATATAATATTATATTTCTGTTGATAGTATTTAAATTTTTCATGGTCGTAACATGACTCTCTTTTATATATTAACAATATACATGATACCTATAGTTACAGATAAATAATATGAATATACAAATGTATACCACGCACAAATTTGGCCTTAATTTAATAATCTTGTTTTATAATTCTATTGTAAAATAATTTTATGATTCTAATGTAAGAATTAAACACTGTTATATTTTAGCAAGCTTGATACAATACAATAATGTACTTTACAATTTCATATATTATCAGATAAAAGTAGATCTTACAAATCGATATAATTTCTGCCTTTCTTTTATACTATTTCAACTTAAGGCATATTTTATAATATAATTTTTAATGTATCTCACTCTTTACAGAATTTATAGAAATTTCAACAATTGAATTTTTTACTAAGTATAACGAAATATTAGAAAATTTCTCTTTTACTATAAAAAAATATTCAAAAACATAATCAAAATTCATGTTTATTTTACTTTATAAAGCCCACAGAAATCTATTCCTTGTATTTATTTTTATTACTCAAAATTAAAATTTTTGCTCTTATTTAATCATTTTTCATTGGGATATTTTAAATAGTTTATTCAACTGAAAGCAAATAAGTATTTCAAAGTGTAACTATCATGATATATCCAGAGAGAAAGAGAAAAAGCTGTATGCATATTCTTGGGTTAAGAATTCTTGTGTAATAAAAGTGATATTATCATGAATTTATATATATATATATATATATATATATATATATATATATATATATATATATGCAAAATGAATTAACTGTCAATAATGTAGATAATTTTCAATAGTGTCATTCTTGCACATTTTCTTCCAGAGAAATAAAAAAAACAATTTGATGCGTCATTGAATTTAGATTTTATTTTCTCACATGTACTTCAAGGGTTTGATTCCAGGAAAAAATATGAAATCTTAAATGATCGCCAATAAATTATTGGAAATCTGTAATGTGAACTTGCAAATTTGCAAACAGAATGCCATCTCCTGTAATGACAGAATATTTTTTTTATCTTGTTTTCCAAATTGTGGAAGCTTTTAAAATATACTGAAACTAGGTATTTTGATTTAAAACTTTTACGTGAAAAATATATCGATATATAACTAATTTTTTCTTATTGTTCTCCACTGTGAGGTGACAGATGAAAAATTAGTGTTTCGGCTTTAGTTCGTTGGCTTGATGCCGACCTCTAGCAAGAATGTAATAATTTAGAATGAATCTTTTTTTAAGCCTTTGATCTAAATCCTTATCTATCTTGAGCTAAAAGTGACATTAGGGCTAGAAACAAAAAAAACTAATATCATTTTATACTTCAATAATATTTAAAGACATCTAATATTATAAATAGGATTTTAAATGAAGTAAGCAATTTAATATGTTATAGTATGAGCATTGTATTTTTTTTTTTTATATATAATTCTTTTTAAATAAAATCTGATTACTTAATAAGGTTGTGAATTTTGTTTTTTTGTTAGTTGTAATTTTTTAAAAAGGTTGTAAAATTAAAACTATAATAAATGACATCGAATTAATCTCATCCTTTTACAGAATCCTACAATTCAAAATAAAGGTAAAAGTTTGTATTAGCAATTTTTCAAAATTCAAATTCATATCATGATTTTTCTGATTAAATACTGCGAACCTAATGATATTTACTATGGTATTTTTTACATAGTTTCCCTTTATTTTTTATTGTTCGTCGAGAACTTATACCGAACCAGGAAACATCTAGAAGAAATGTGTCTTCAAATAAGTATCTAAGTCTTTCGAAGTGTGGTAAAAAGACCTTAGAAGTCACTCGGGCAATCTATCGTTAAGTTTTCTCGTGAAAGGCAATTTATTATTTGTCTACCCTACCTATCTGTACGAGACAACTTCAACTCCTTGAAGTTTGAAAAACCAACCCATTACTCGATTATTCTCACGCAGTGGGAATGGTACTTGTATGTGCATTATTAAAAGAAGTGAAACAAGAAAAAAAAAAAGCCACGTCAAATAACAATTTTTCCCGCAGTTTCAATCATTATTAACCTTTCGATCTTTCAAAAAGAAGACAAGAAATAACCTTAAACCGGTTCGTCTTTTTTTCCAACTGACCATAAATATCTCTTTACGTTAAAAAAAAGGAATTTTTTTAATTTAATCTGCAGACATATATCTGTATATTCATTTTCTGGTAAAGTTGTTTTAAGGCCCACGGGGTGCTGGGAATCTACACACACTAGCTTGTCCTGGCCCACGGGGGTCCTACGCGAAGAAATCGATTCCCGGAGTCGGAAGGTGAGCCCCTGCCCGAATTTCGGAGTCTCCACCCCACCCTACAAGATCGCGCCAGAATTGAGAAAAGCAGAACAAGTTCATTTGCCACCTACTCCCTAACGAAACGAGTGCACAGTCTTTATGAGGCAGTTAGCCAGTGCTGGGCTACATAACTCAAGCAAAATTCAGCTACTGTGAATTAATTTAACTGCCAATTCCAGCGTAGGGCGAAAAATAAAAGCGCCAAGTTGCTGCTATCCACGATGGGTTTTTAGTTGATTTTCAGTGGATTCTGACGAATTAATGGGAACAGGATTCGTAATGGAGAGCGAATTTATGAATGAGAACGTTTGATTTTAAAGGAAATAAGTAAATAAATAGCCAGTTTGCTTTCTGTTCCTTTCAAGCTGTGTGATGCAGATTGGATTTGAGAAAAGTACGTGAGAAAATTTTTTGGTCGAATACAGCTGGCTATTGAACTTTTTCACTTTGGTGTCGGTTTACTGACATGTTTATTTCTTTTATGATATTTTTTTTACCAATATTGGAATACAAATACATAAATTAATAATTATATCTCTGGGAATGATAATTATTTAAACCAATTCAGGGCAATGTTTTTATTTTGTGACATAAAAAATGTCAATCTTTATTAAATAAAATGCAGATATATAAATGTTACAGTGTTATATATAAAAAATATATTATGTTTTCTGTTAAGAATAAATAGAAATCTATAGATAATATAATAAATATTTGGTATTGTGGTTTCATAGCAAGTGACTTCTGTAAGGTCTCTATGATTTCAAAATAATTTATAAATTCTTATTAACCACGTGTCCATAATAAAATTAACTATTATCAAGCCTTTCAAATTTCAAGAGCGTTCATTTAGTTTATTCATAAAAATTGTGTAGATGAATAATATTGTTTAAGAATTCCGTGGTAGTCTGTTCGGGAAAGAAGTCCTTATCGTGACTGGGAGATAATGAGACTTCTACGTTACCAATCGAAGATCCGTCGTGTTCCCTAAGGGCGAGTGAGACAAAATATGCTCCGTAGTGATGCCTTTCCACTCATGTGGCGTGGCCTGAAAAAGAGGGTGATCAAAGCATCTGATTGTCTTGAAATCAGTGTCACAGATCCCGAATATATTTTAGCGAACAATTTTTTTATTTCTATATATCATGTAAATCTTGCACCACCTTTAATATACAACACACATAAGTATTAACATAATTGTATACGCATAGTAATAAATCTAATTTTTCACTGATTTCACATTGAACTTACACAATAACAATTAATTGATGAAAATATATTAATGTTTACTTAAATAAAATATTATAAGATATACTTTAAAAATAATAGTCAATATCTTCTAGAGTTATTTTGGGAGTTTAAAAGTGCTTTTTCTTTAAACTCGGTCACAATAAGAAGTTTGAAAACCATAACTTCAGAAATGCCTTGAATTGTTCTTCCCTTAGGAAACTATAATTATTATGTTATTCAAGAAATTTAGGAAATGAAGGATGTTCATGTGTGAATCTTTCCTATTTGAGATAAAAGCATTCATGTTTATAAGAGAGAGTAAAAGTTTTAAGTATATTACATTTTATTCATATAAATTAACACTGCAAAGATTTGTGTAATTTAAAGCAATCATGTTATTCTGAGTCATGTTATTAAAATCATGTTATTTTGAGTATATCTTTAAAAACTGCAATTTAAGATCTATTTTTACGATATCAATCAAAAATTGCTATCCTCGGATATGTTATTCTTATTATATCGTCAAAATAAAAAAAAATAAAAAATAAAAAACTGACATTTTTATGAACACATTTAAACTACTTTCTTTAATTTGCGTGAGTTTTTCTGAAACCAGTGATAATTATTTTGAAGTATTGTTTCTAAATGACTATATATTTTTATAAGTTATTGACATGAGACACAAAAAATCAAATTTTTTGCATTACAAAATGAAAAAAAAAGGGTTTTGCATTCCAATTATTTAATTATTGAAATCTCGTGTATGCAATATAAAGAATGACATCAATTTGAGTGAGCATTTCAAAAAATAATGATTATAATTGCTAATCTTATGAGAAAGCCAAGTATTATGCAGTAGATATTTTAAACTAAAATTTTATTAATTTTTGCATAATACTTTACTAATACTTTTATATATTTAAATTAATAAATGCAGTTTCAAATATATGCCCCTTTTGTAATCATTTTCGTAGTATATTATAAATGTAAATAAATTATATAAATTTGTATAGAATTTTATAAAATAAGAACTATATAATTTATACAAAATTTAGATTTGTTTCGTTTTTATTACATGCTTATTTTGTGTTAAAAATATAAATTCTTAATATTACCATCAAATTCTTTAGGTATTTATATACTTAACTAATTGTGCTTAATTTTCTATTTCAAATGCCTCGATGATTTAAGTTTTGACAAATTCCTTTAACATGTGTGATAATTATATTTTGTTTTATATAGTTTTGTTAAGTAGGATGCATTATGCTACTTTTTTTATGTAATTATATTTATTATAACAGTTATTACTTTTTTAATGTATATATATATACACCTTTCTATATGAATTGCTTCAGATCATCAAATGCTTTTAATTAAAAGTAATCATGAAAATTAAAAATTTAATTATTAGCAAGTGCATTAAAGTTGTCCTTAGGTAAAAATAAACTAGGTGTACAGTTTCCATATTTTTGACACAGTTATATTAATTCATTTGTTATTATGAATATATTTATTCACTCAAATTACATTTATTATTTCGGGTATACTTATAATTTTATTTCAGTTAGTTAAGCGAGAATGCTTGTTTCCAGTATAAAATATATTAAAACTTTTACTCTTTTTAACATGTTTTTATTTGTATTTCAGTTATAATAATTTTGATTTATATTTCAATTATAAATGCAAAATGTTATTATTTGTTATATATTGTACTATTATTACAATATATTCATTAATATGACTAGTTATAACAATTTTAAGGAATTTTTCTTATCCAGAAAATAATTAGTAATAGTAAAATACATACAAATTCTGATTTATTTAACAAACTATAAAATTATACAATTCAATTGCTGGTATGACATGCAAAGTATGATGGTCAGTTAAAACGCTTTTAAAATCATGCTGACAAAATTTTTACTTCTATCGATATTTTTAAATTGTAAAGAAAAAAAAAAATCTCAATTTCTGTAACCTAATGGTTTTGTTTATCATAAATATAATTTGTAAACAGTGATGGATTAAATTTAAAGGATAAATTTAACACGTCACTAATTATGCATTGAACTTTGTATGGTTCCTGTCGAGCTGGTTACTGAAAGGTTCGCTTTTGCCTTCGTTTTAAAAGTTCTTGCATTCGAATTCCACTTTTGGCTTGGATGTTTGTAATAGTATGGAATCTACTTTAAACTGTAGTGACCGATTTAATTATCATTCTGTGCAAAGGATGATCGCTGAGCGACAGAGCAACCAACTGTGCAATTTCTGATCAGAATCTTGGAATGAAACATTAAAAACAATATTTCTATATTTACTATTAATATTTAAATCTTACTTTATATTATATACATTGGCACATTTACGCTTACCAGGATTTTATTGATTGTTATTTGGTTTTCTTAGTACTATAACGTAATTAATTGAATTTCATGGGAAATTAAAACACCTTTAAAAAAGGCAATTTCAAAACGAAACTTCCTACTAGGAGATGTTTAACAGGTGCTAAATTCAAGAAATAGTTTTGATTATAAGAAAACAGCAAACCATTTATTGAGAAATCTTGATTAAATGTTGTAATGACAAATATTGCACAGTATTTGAAAAAATATTGTTCTTTAAATTAAGCAGTTAATTCGGTGTATGAATTTGTAAGACCGAAAGTTACATTAGGCAAACTATGCTAAAAATGTAAAACAAAATTAATATGTTAAGCTTATTGAAGTTTGTGTCAGAAAACTCATATATAAAACTTCCAACATCACGAATATGCACATATGTTTCATTCTTAGTAATATTATTTAATAATTTGATTAATTTCACAAAATGTACTAAACTCATTGAGGTTTGATGTGTAAAAGAAAAATATGTAAAAATTTAATAGCACTTATAAATATAGATTTCATTCTTAACCATAAGACTTCTTGAAGTTCAGCATTCAATAAGACCTACTGGTTCAATAAATATATGGTGTATTTATTGCTACTTCATTCTGCAATTCAGCCATATCCGGACCACCTGAATGTGGGCATGTCTTAACAAATTAAACTGTGGTTAGGGGGCCGAGTTCCAGCCCAGACTCGGCTCCCGAGCGATTTCCATTCTAATTGTATCTTCTTTCTCGCAGTTGATGGTGGGAAGCAGCAGCACGAGTTCCGTGTCCTCCCCGTGTTGCGGGGGAGACACTTCGGGGCGAACATCATCGGGGGTAGTGGAATCCTCAGCTGTTTGTTCCTTACCCGCCACCTACGACTCCAGACTCCTCACGACCTACCACCCTAGGCTCTACGAGCACCAGGCCTACCCAAACTTCACAGGCGTCGAATCATCGGCCTTCTACCCTTCACTGGTGAGTTATACTTTCTTATAAAAAAAACACAAATATGACCGTTGAAACTAAATGAAATTAATAATAAAAGTAGGGAAAATGCACAAAAAACGAATCTATACAAATATTTAGTTAGTATTATGTAATATTTTGGAAGGTAGAAATGATGACTATTTTTTTAAAGTACACCAGTTTTAATTTCCTAAATTCTATTTTTTACATTGGTTGAAATGCCAAATAGATTCATAAAAATTAAATGAAACATGTCTAAAATTAAAAATTCCGTTGCAATAACTGTGTAAGAAGTAGTATGTGAATTTTATAAAAATGAAACTGTAAGAAATGATATTTAATAACGATATTTGCATTTATACTTGATTTCAGCTTCATATTTAGTTGAAATTTAATTTACACAAAAAAATTGAAATATTATCTCGCTAAAGATATTTTTGTAAAGTTTATTTTCAATTCTTAACAAGCAACAAGGAATTATTTCATAGCTGTGATTTTCCTGAAATTTTTTTATCGAAAAATACCTTATTTCGTTTAGTTATTTGTATTGTCATTTTCCCTTTCTACTCTTTGCAACATTTGAATTCCTTTTCTTTCATATATATACTTTCATTACTATGATTTTATAATGTTTGATTTTTCAATGGGTCATAGAGGAATATTTTATTGCAGTAGTTTAAAACTATATTTATAAGAATAAAAGTAATTCCAAGATATTATTAAAAATTAATCGTTTGTTGTATATCATGACAATAAACATTGATATTTCAGTTTTACAAAAATCCCGTTAATTTCTGTAAACAGAGTAAAGCTACATGGGAATCTTAAACTTCTAAAGTTAATTGTTGGTATAGGGATTTTTTCACATTAAATTACCATTTTTTATTAAATATAGCTTTAAAATTTCAGAGTATGTGAGTTGGTCCCATCATTTAAAGATCAAGAATATTGTATTGAGCAATTAATTTGAAGAACAAAATGACTAAACTTTTCCTTTGACAAATAATTTCAGCTTAGAAAAAAATAAAAAATAAAATAATATATTTTTTAAATTATACAAATTTTGATTCTTTCATATACGTAAAAAATTTCACTTGGATTCTTAAATTTTTCAAAGAAATTTCACATATAAAGATTATATGTGTGCTTTCTGTGTCAATTAAAAAAAAAAAAAAAAAAAAAAGAAAAAAAAAAACTTTTTCAGCACATTAATGAAATACACTGAATTATTTAATAGTTATTTAATTGGGATTTTTTAATAGAATTTTATGATTTGGAAAAAAAAGAATTTGAAGTAATGCCTATATATTTTATATTAGCTAAAAAACAATGATTAACTTGATTAAAATAGCAAGAACAATAAAAGAGTGGTGAAAATGAAAAAAAATCCTTAAGTACATATATTTCAAAGAAACTAAATGTAATTAGCTTGTAATATATTTTAAGAAACCGACATAAATTGTGAAAATAATGTGTAAATTATTCATATCTTTAACATCAGATTTTTACTGAATCATAAACGATATCTTAAGAAGTTAAATTAATTCTTTTATAATTAAAAAAAATAGTGATTTTTCACAAGACGAATTAAGAAAAATATTTAAGAAAATATGAAAATAAAAATTATTTTTAAGCAAAATAATGCAATTATGGTATTTTGAAACTTATAACTCTTCTTTTAAAGTTCAACATTACATGAAAATATTTTCCAACTTGTCTTCTATTGTAATAATCTGTATTTGAAAACAAAATTTAAAAAAAAATTCAATTCATTCTGAAAGTACTTCTTTTAGCAGATTTAATTTTATTTCAGGTTCCTGTAATTCTATATAAACATTTCACAAACATTGTTATATTTGTTGAGTAGTTCTTACTCTAATTTGGGTCATTATCTAGTTAATAATGCATGCTTCCGCATATTGAGCCAGACAATTGTCAACTGTTGGACTATATTTTAGTTTTTGGCCTCGACCCGATGTATATAAACAAAAAGAAAAATAAGCTCGTGACATTTTGAAGGTTTAACCTAACTATAACGTGGCAAGCATACATTAGAGAAAAATATCGGTATTTGGTCTGCCATCATGAGTTGATTAATGAGAAGATGTTTTAGTTTCCGTATTATTTCGTAATAAAGAATTTTTGTCAGAAAAACAAATCACTTTCATCCTACTCATCATTTAGTATTTTATAAATTTTTCTATTCAGCATATAATAGTAGGTATGCTGCGAAATTTAATTGTGATGAAACCGCTTGTTATCTGGCAAAAAATTCATTGACTAAATTTTAATTATCACTTTCCATTTAAATAAAATGTTACAATTAGCTAAATTATATATATATATAGCACTCTAAATTTTTTTTAAAAATTAACTAATCAAAAATGTAAAATTTTCCAAATTTAAATGAAATTTCGCATTAGAGCATGCTGACTCTATCTTTTAAATTTTAGTTTAAAAAATTATTGGTCTTTTTACTGTGTGCTTTATATTGCAAATTCTATATTACTGGTATAGTCTTAATCTGAGCTATACCAATGAGATAGAATTTGTATGTACAAGGAAGTATGCCGGTGCAATCACGCGGCTATATGTTGCATTGTAGAACATTTTTAGAACAATATTTGGTATTCATGGATTTCAACACTAAATCAACTTTCTACATATATTTTAGTACACTTTCTTCAATTGGTTAATATTTTTTAACCTTTTCAATGAATATTTAAATTTTTTATGTAGCTGCTTTGGAATATTCCACCTTATTAAATGCTACTTCTAAAATTATCAACGCAAAAGAAGCTACGAAATGAACACATTTAAGTTATATAAATGGGAAATATATATATATATATATATATATATATATATATATATATATATATATATATATATATATATATATATATATATATATATATAAAAGTGATAAACTCTTTGAAAGTTTTCTGTATGAGAAAGTAATTTTATTATTCAAAGAATATTTTTAATATTTTTATGAACTTAGTTTTGCCATTTGTTTGAAAATTTCATGATGTTTTTACGTATGCCAAGGTGTAAGATTGACAGTTTTCCAGTTTACCTGCTTTGCGATATGTAAATATGGTTCACTATCTCTGAAAAGTTCTCTCGAAAAAGTCATTTAAGTGATGGATATGATAAGGTCATTAGGAAATCACCAGCGCAGTGTCAAAATAAGGAGTTTAAAAAAGAGGAAATTTACTATAGGAATTCATTTGAGTTATGAAAATTGTAACTTCATAAATTGTTATTCTTTTAAATTCTTAAATTGATATTTTAAATTATAAATGCATTTTAGATATAATATCATTATTGACAAAATATTCAATACTAAATACTTCTGTTGTGTAATGAAATCTTTTAACTCCTTGAATGGATCATTAAAGGTGATAATTTCATGAGAAAAATTGTTATTAAATACTGATTCGATTTAAAGTTTTTGTTATTTTAAAACTTTTTCTATATATTAACGTCAATAAATACGCCGCTTGTTCTCTCAAGACAGCTGTCTCCTGTTTTTATATCAATTCAAAGACTAGCCATTGAAACTGTTTGTCAGATTGCTCGCAAGAAAAGTATATCCTCTTTAACAATATGCAAATTCAATCATTTTCTCATTCCTTTGACATCGTATAATCAATGAATCCAAACATTTGATAAGGTTTTCTTGGTTACTCACAAAATATTATCTCCTAAGGACGTTTCCCACAATGAGAAGACGTATTCAAATGTTACACATGAGAAACCCTAATATTACTAAGCGCAATAAATGTGCATAAGAAACAAAACATTCATTTCTCGTTATTCAACAGTATGAAAAAAAATGAAAAAAAAGAGAATCAAGTTTGAAATCATTTACACAAAAGGACTATTTTTATTACTGAATGAAATTGATCAGAGAAACTATATATATAATGATTTTCCATATTTATAATCTAAAAAATGTTTTTAAAGAGTTAGCCAATGCCTAAGCATGTTTCTAAAACCATTCATGCATTACTCCTTGTATCAAAACTGATTTTTTGCCTTGATGTTTACTTATTTACTTCTACATTCAGAAGAAAAGGTCTAAATAAACTCGTTTTGTCTCCTCATTCCTTAACAACAACATGCAAGTGCAGTAAGAAAACTGAACTAAGTTTGTGGGTGTAGTTTACTAAGTCAAACAATTTTTTCTATGGATTATCTTGAAATTTACGCAGCTAAAATTTTTGTAAGGTCTATTGCATTACGGAGTTTATGTATTTAGTTATATCGCAAAAAGAAAATTATCATTAGATTCTGGACTTTGTGTGGCAATGTTTACTGACTAAATCGTATTTATAAAAAGTTTTAATTTTGGTTCGGTGTTTCGCAAAAGCACTATTTTTTTTTTTTTTTTTTTTTTTTTTACTAGAAGAAAGTGACTAAATTTTTTTAATATTAGGAAATATAAAGAATACTGAATTGCGAAATTTTAAAGTAAAACATCAAGGGCATTAATAAACATGCTTGCTTTTTAGTGAAATTGAATATATTATCCATAACTTCAGTCGTAACATTCAATTGTTGCATAAATGCATCTTAAAATAACCAAATACTCTGTTTTTCAGTGGTTGGAAATACGAAAAAAACTCTCAAAAATTTTTCCAAATACATATACGGAAAAGAACATATCCATTTCACTGACAATATAATATACTTCATGTTTATCAAAATTCAACGCTATACATTTTTTTTTCAGAATGTCAGTATTACCACATTTTGTAACTGACACGAACATCTTCTTTTCTTAAAAATGTTAACAAAATCTTAGAATATTCAGCGTTTGCTTTTGAAAAAGTTCGAGTATAAATACATACAAATAAATTTTGAATTTCCTAGGAGAAATGTGCAAAGGAAAGAAGAAAAAAAATGTATCTACCACTTTTTTTTTTAAAGTAAAGAATTCAAATATTTTCCTGTTCACAGCGTTTTAACACATCCCCTCCGGGTAGAAGGTGAATAGAGCTTGCAGATATGTGCATATGGAGTTTTGCGTTTTACTATGCCATAACTCTGAATAAACACGTTTTCTTCACCCGCAGATTACAAGGCGAATATCTTTTCGAAGTTACGTGAACCGAGAAAAAAGAAAATCAAAAAAAAAAAAAAAAAAAAAAAAAAAAATAGAAAGTATCAGAAAAATGGAAACAGATGTGAATGCTTAGCCTACCATTTAAAAAAACTGCTTGAAAATAGGTACAACTCAATTTCAGAGTTTGTGAAAAATATTTTGTTTCTTAATTTTTTTTTTTATTATAGCCCATATAGTTAGTATTTTATTTTGTCCATGAGTGAAATTTACTCATGTTAGAGGAAGAAAAATTGAGTTTGTTTACCCTTGAACGGGTTAAGGTTTTTATTTCAGCCCAGTGGCTTAACATAAACAAGTTTTTATGTTCACATATTTATTGAAAAGTTGTGTTGAATGTATTTTTATAATTGCACTTAACCTTCAATTCAAAATTGAGAGATTAAGAAAAGAGGTCAAGAGATTTATCAGCTTTACTAGTAGAATAGGTAATAAAACAAGAACAATAGAGACTTAAAATAAAATATCATCACTGAAAAATGTACTGAAAAGCATGAAAAAACCAATAGACAATGTCACTAAATGAAACTACTGGATAAAGTACCCCTATACATGATGCTTGAAATTCCATACAAAACTATTAAAAGAATTATTTTTACATTAATTGTATCTTATTATTAAAATAAGATATTGCATTCTATAAATAAAAAAATGCATATTTTTTCTATTGAGTCGAGTTTTCCTATGTCGCTTGGAGAAAAAAGCTAAATTCTTCCGCAAATTTGCTTGCTTGATTGATTTGCCTCTCAAATGCAATTTTTTATATTTTGCATAAAAGAGTAACTTAGACCAGGACCTACAGCTTAAAGTAGACTCCAAGCCGCAACAAGCCTATAAAGTGGCAATCGAATTTCGAAATTTTTAAACCGAAAAGCAGAGCGCAAACCATTTGCTCAAAATTTGAAAAAGTCTTTTCGAAATACTTTGGATGACTTTGATCCGTTTAATCAATTAAAGATTCAGACCATCCATTTCATTTGAACTATTTTCACAAATTTATAACCAATATTCAACGATTTCCAAATATCATATTTTAGAAAACAATGATTTTTTTGAAGAATCAATGAAAGTATCTTTTTGCCAAGTGAATGTTCTATCAGCAAAATTATAAAAAAATTAGATTTTGCAGTAGGAATTCTCAAAATAAGGTACGAGAAATGGATTTTGTGTGCTTAAATAAGCCCTTAGGTATGACGATTTTTCATCAAAGAGTTTTTTTTTTTTTTTTTTTTTTTTTTTTTTTTTATCCAAAATATTCTCTTGTTATTGTGAATAAACTAAAAGTTCTATCAGCAAAATTTAAAATAAATTAGATTTTGCAGTAGGAATTCTCAAAATAAGGTACGAGAAAATTATTTCTCCGATTGTATGCCGAATTCATTATGAAATGAAAGAGAAATTTTTTTATGAAAATAAGCAGATTTTTTTTTATGAAAGTTAAAAAATCTGCTTATTTTCATAATAATTTTTGTAAGGAAAATAAGCAGGATATAGAAGTTAACGAATCAACTAAATTATTAATAAATGTCATGTTTTTGAAATTCAAAAAATGAATGAAATATATTTTAAAGTTGGATTGAGTTTATGAACTTTTAGATCATCAACTGAAAAAAGTTTGTGAGAATTGTTTTTTCCCCTATACATACTATAGTTCGTTATTTGCTTATATTTTTGCAATTAGAAATTATTTAGGAATTTTACATCCCATAACATGAACAAGACTCGTGGGTGATTTGCCGGTTTAATATTAATTGCATTCTTTAATTATGTACAAAATTGAGAACAGAAATTTGTAGGTAGTTTGTTATTTGCGAATATTTTTGAATACAATTGGAAATTATTTAGGAATTTTACATCCCATAACATGAACAAGACTCATGGGTAATTTGCCGGTTTAATATTAATTGCATTCTTTAATTATGTCCAAAATTTAGATGAGAAATTTGTAGGTAGTTTGTTATTTGCGAATATTTTTGAATACAATTAGAAATTATTTAGGAATTTTATGTACCCTGACATGAATAAAATTCATGGGTGATTTGTCGATTTAAAATAAATTGTATTCTTTAATTATATTCAAAGTTTGGGTAAAAGATTATTTAAAATGCCATACAGTAAATATTTTCATGTTGTTGTGACACATTTCTATTAAAGTGAAAATTTGTGAAAACAGCAATAGCTAATCTAGAACTCATTTTAGCGCAAAAATATATATTTGTAATAATTATTTATGAAGGGAGTATTTTAAATTCCCTTATAACGAAATTAGAAATAAATGCATCATAAATTGTTAAAAAAATTATTAAATTTTTACGTATAAGTCATAAATTTAAAAAAAAAAAAAAAAAAAAAAAAAAAAAAACACCTTGAAAATTTGTCTTTCTTTTACTTGTTTCTTCAATTACAAATGAACTTGAAATTTGATTGCTGTTCAGACAGTTGCTATCATAATTTGATCGTAATATTCTGGTGTATATGTAATGATAGTGAATATTTTAGCAGTTGCCGTTTAGTGTTAGAAATTGAAAAAGGATATGCAAACATTCATTCCAAATTTATAACCATAACTACTATAATAATTAATACGTCATGCAAAAATAATCAAAGTTTTGGTAAAGCTGTTCGTTTTATTACTGTTTCATCTCCTATTCTAGTGATTAAATTTAAAAATCAAGCATTACAGATTGTTTTTAACCCCTATAAATAGCGACAATTAGTTCATCTTCCGAAACAGATGCTTAGATAAATGAAGGCGCCGGGATGGTACTATATCCCGGTTGTCGTAGGTCATGCCTGCTCCGACGTAAGGAGGTGCTCTTGCCAGACGATAGAGTACCTGCGGGAGGTTACCGTCATTTTTTATGGGGAGACCTCAGTTGCCCTGACCCCCGCTCGGTCCATCACTCCGTCCGTCCATCTTCGTCGGTGGCCGATCTGTGGTATTGCGAATCGTGAGTTAGTTATGTCAGCTTTGCGGGGGTGGAAGAGCTGGAAAATAGGTTGTTTGAGAAATGCTTTCACGGTGTCATTAATTGTGTTTTGTTTGTGTCCTCTCCAAGGGGTCTTTATTTACTTAGAATTTCAACATGATATGCCAATCATTCATTTCAACGTGTCATTACTTACGAGTTGGGGATTATGATATTTCATGAAAAATTAGTAAAGGTAATAGCGATATTAATGCGAAATTATTGCATACTTTTTTTTGTTGCATCTTGTATATCTCTATTTAGAGCTTTTATTCGTAGACAAATTTTGTGCTTCATAATTAATAAGGAATTCAATGTGTTTTAGAAAGTCTTCTAAAGCTTCGATTTAAATATCCTTCGCATAAGCCATTGAAAATTTTAATACATATATTTAATGTAAGCAATCATGTTTTGTGTGTAATTACAATAAACATGCTTTTGAATTTTTAAATTTCTCTTTCTTTAAATTGTATCATTTTACAATATTTATTATTAACTTTGAGATAACTTTTAAGCAAAACAACATTTCAGTATGTAAACCTTATTTTACAGTTTGATTAAAGTTTTAAGTAAAAGCTAAGGTTATAAAACAAAACAATGTTAAATTAACGAGTACAATAAAAACACAGTCTTCATTATAATTACTTTCTAAGAAGTTTATTAAACATTAAAATAATAATTAGGCATTAGAAATGGAAAAAGGTGAAGAATTGTTTTTAACACTCTTTGTCAAATCTCGTTACTTTAAATTACTATGTAAAATGTGTTATGAAATTTATAAATGAAAGAAATCATAATATTAAATTCATAAATAAAGAAACTAAAACTGGTTTGAGATAATGAAAAGAAAATGATTCATGTAAAATTTACTTTTTCAGAAAAATTAATCATTTTACAACATGTGATTCAATTCATAGCATCAGTTATACGGGGTTAAGCTACGTTATATTATGCAACAATTTAAGTATCAAAAAATCAAAATTTCGATAAATGAAACAAACCAGTTAAACCACAAACTTTAAAATTGATAATCATTTAATAATAAATAACAATATGCCCAATTTTTAATTATTTTTGTTTATTTTTTTCTTAAATAATAGAAAACTCTTAACATTTGGAAAAACAACTACGTCACATAATTTCTAATCCATTTACTTCATTACAACTTATTTTAGATTTTTTTATTATAAAATTTACTTATTGCTGTTTTTCTATTCATTGTTTTTATATAAAGAAATACAATTTTACGGAAATATTTTTTTTTAAAATCGTATTTATATAAAAACGAGTATAGTTTAAAAAAAAAGACAAAATTAAATTTATTGACACACACACACACACACACACACACACACACACACACACACACACACACACACACACACACACACATATATATATATATATATATATATATATATTTGGCACGACGAAGGATTATTATAAATTATAACTTTTCTTTAAAAAATATTGCTATTGTTATTATAATCATATTTTTCATTTTAACATTAATTTTTAGAAATCATAAAAAAAAGTTCTACTTTAATAAAGCATTCGTTAACAAGTAAAGTAATAATCCCATCGGCAAAGTATTAATGGGAAAACAAAATGTGTTGTGTTTGTAGTTAAATACAATTGCTTGTATGTTCCCTTACATAAAATGTTTGTATGTTTGATGTTTTCTCTTAATAAATTAAAAGTAATTCCCACAAAACAAACTATTATAAACGATCATTTTCCTTATTTAAAACAGCATTGCAATTCAACGAGCTCAAATTGCTTGTCTATCAATATGTTCAAAATTTAAAATACTGATTGTGCACTTAAAGCAATTCACTTCCAAACAAATTCAAAAAGTTTAAATCTTTTTTTGTTTCTAAATGATTTTCTCTTTTCCATTCTCTATTTATGCGCACATTTATATACATATAAGGGAGTATTTTCTCCCCTTATGAGGAAAGCGAGGAAATGGAATGGCAAGCATGATTTAAGGAATGAAAATGAGGAGTGATTTGGAAGAGAATTGGGGGGGGGGAGGAGTTTAACTTACAGTTGATCGCCATCATTTGTGAACAAGAAGGATTCCATTAAAATCGAACAAACAATTCTCGGGCCTCCCTTCGGTGCCGGAGAAATTATCCGTTTCAGGGGGACTGTCTCAAACGGTTCACGTGCAAGAGGCTATTCGTTTGTTTCTAAGCGATGTAATGTTTTAGAGTAAACTCTAAGTAACTATTACAATGGGGCTGGCACTAGGTGTAGATCAGGTGTACAGATTGTAACTAAATTTATTAAATAAATTACGGAAAATAATTTAATTTAAATATAATATCGAAAAAATGTAATTACTTGGACTAGTTTTACTAAGGATCTTATTTCTTAACTATTCTTGAAAAGCCCTATGATTATAGTGACATTAAACAGTGTAACAACAAAGAACAGATATTTAAAATAAGACATTTACTTTAGTTTGTTTATTATAATTTTTCCATAATATTAATTCTATAGAAAGTAATTAAAAGTAAAACTTCAATATTTTCGATTTCGATAATATGTGAATAATAATTCGAGATTCTTTTTCCGCGTATATATGTATGTACACACACACACACACACACACAAACACACACACACACACACACACACACACACACACACACACACACACACACACACACACACACACACACATATATATATCAATAATAGGGTCATTATTGAGAGACTAAAACTTGATTAAATAATATTGTAAAAATTATTGCTTTATTTTACTGCTCAAAATGAAATTTTTTAAATTTTTTTATTTTTAATGCTTTTTTTTCTGGCGCAGCTGGAAAACTGATTTGAAATTAACCACCGAATCAATTAATGATGTTTCCGCTTAGTTAAATTTCTTGGCTAAAATACAAGTTAATTTTAAGTAGTTTATTTCTATGTTTAAATTATTCACCAAAATTCTTTACTACCCAAAATATAATACATAAAATATAATGAAATTTTCATAAGTATCTTATTTAATTTTTGTACAATTAACACAATTATTAAACAGGAATTAACCAATTAAATTAATTTCATGTTAAAAAATCGAATGACGATTTTTATAAGGGGTCACTTTGATAAAAATCATAAAACATGAAAATATCAAAATGAGAAAGCAAGTAGAAAAAAACTTAATTTTCTTTGAAAATATAGGCTACAAATCACAAAATAAGGGAAGACATTCGTAATAAATCTCATACAAAGTAAGAAATTGATTTTCTGTTTGTTAAGTAATATTGGATTGAAGTATAAATATTGAGCAATATTTAATAACATTAAGAAAAGAAAATATGATTCATCTCAAATGCATTTGTATTATATTTTACATAAAACTATTAGTTATATATTTTATTTTATAATATATACATTTTGTTGCTTAAACTTATAAATAATTTTATTGTTATGTATAATTTTAGGCCACGATTTTCTTTAACAATACAAAGATAATTTAACAACACTTGTGACATCTACTGAATATGCTTCCTGTTTTTTTGACAACAGTAACTTTAAGCAATGTCTTTCTGAAAATTTTTTAAGCATTCATCTTTATTATTGATAAAATTGCAGAAAATAAGAATACAAAAGAAATTTTTCGTCTGTTGTAATGTAACGAAATGTTAAATTTACCACTCCATAGAAGACAACTTTAGCTAATGGGATGGTTATTATTGATCAGTTTTATTATCAATAACTTTTCTCGATTTTTTTTATGCTGAGAATAAATAATTTAAACATTAATGCATATTTTATATTTATTATTTATTTACACATATTTTATAAGAGAATAATTCACACAATCATTAACATTGGCGATATTCTTTGTGGAATCACCATCTTGGCAAAACCATCAATCAGAGACAAATATGGTACTTATTACTTTACAATATATCAGGTAACTAGACGGTATTTGCCATAAGACAAATAAACATCTAGAATATTTAAAGGAACAGGCCTCTCCTGAACATATTCTTCAATGTCTTGGTCTCTCCAGGAGAGATCTGATGGAGAATTCACGTATGGTACTGGACTTTTTAAAGGTGTATGCGCTCATGGACCTGGCTCTATCACTGCTGACTTCGGGGGCATGCAACAACAACATATCTTAAGAACATGGTTTCTAGCTTTGTGAAACATAAACATGAACACTTATTCACAAAAAATTACCAAAAAAGTATTACGTAGGGAAAGTTTTAAGAAGATTTATAACAGATTTCATTCCTTAAAATATTCATGAATCAGAGTCATATCTCGAGATTTTAATGTTCTTCAATATATATCTTACCTATTATCGGCATTTATACGCATTTACATAACTGAAATATACCTAGAACCGTAGCTTCAGTGGATTTAGACGGTGCATCAAAACTCAACCACTTGTTTATAGAAACAATAATAGTATATTTTCCAATAATAATCGAATTCAGTTCGTATTAGTTGATTATAAACACGTTTTAATTGAAAGTTTTACAGAATTAGCGCACTAAATTTCCTTAGCCATTACTTAAAAATTTATTGATTGTTAAGCAGAGTTTCTATTTTTGAAGAGTAACAAAAATTAATAATTGAGTATCTAAAATATGTTTTACTTTAAAATTCCAGTAAAATATTCATTGTGTATTCAGCAAATTGATAAAGAAATAATGTTGTGAACAATTTTGATTCGAATTTTCTATACATATTGGTTTCTAAAACTTTGCGATATTTATTAATTAAATATAATCCATATACATTGTTTATCCAAAAAGTATCTTAAATTATAGTATATAATTTGAAAGATTCTGTTGAGATATTTGATAAATATAGTTTCCTTATAGAAAGAATAATAGTGAACATTTTCGATTAACAATGAAATAAATTTAATAATTATTATTGATCTTGGGTATGTTTATAGCGATGTTTTACTTAAAGGTAATTTATGGATAAAGATCAGCAAATTGTCCTATTTACAGATAAGTGCTATGAACTTAATAGAGAAAAATGCTAAATTGAGTATCGATTTTTTCGATTAGATCGACTGGACTATTGGTACTATTATTTTTAATAACCTGTTAAATAGTAAATTAAACCTTATCTCCTTAAATTAGTGAATAAACTTTAAAGAATGCAAGATGAAATTGTTTATTAGTCAAAAAAACAATAGAATCTGACTTAGTTTACCCTAATAAACACCGAACAATGATGGACATTATGATTTCTTGAGGGTATTTTCATCAGAAATGTGGAAGAATGGGTGTGCAAAATCGATGAGTAATTGAGCGGCATCCCAATTGTCGAGAGGGTGGAAAACTGCGGTGAATCTGGTTTTCGTGCCATGAGGGCAAAGCCCCCTACCGGAGACGAGTAATAACCCTTTCAAGCTCTATTACAATAGGAGCTAAATGGGGGGCAATCTGTTCCTTACTCGCAGTCGTCAGGACACACAGATGCGGAGAATTGAGGCGCAATTAACGCCGCGATATAAACCTCCTTTTCCATTTTATAGATTTGACCCAAGTCTTGCTTAAAGGAAAGGGGGAGACAGGTGCGCCTAATCGAACCTTGGAACGGAGCCCTCCATTAAGCAGCGGAGCCCTCGGCAGGATGATTAATTAGTCTTCCATGCTTAACTCGAAGAAATACCCCCCTTGTAAATGGGAAGCAAGGTTCTCATGGAGGAGAGGGTATCGACTGCTACTTTTGCAAGATTTGTTTTTGTAATACCTCGCCTGGAATCAAAGAAAAATTTAAAAGGAAATTTCCCTTTTAGTGGATTGTTATTAAGATATTGAAAGATAGGTAAATGATGAAGTTTTCCGCACACATAGCTCTCGGGAAAAATTTAAATACTCTTGATGGAGTCTTATGGCTCAATTTCTATAATGGCTATTCATTTTCAACTAATTTCTGATTTTATTATTACCCAATCAAATCTCTGTAGTTTCAATTAAAAACATAATACCCCATTAAATCTTTTTATTTGCTTAGTTTTAAATTTAATTGCCTATAAGTCTGTAGAATCCGTAATTTTTTTTCTTTTGACTTTTTGTGACTGATAGTTTAAGCATTTAATTATTATCTAAAAAGTTGTAAATGTTTAATGAATAAATAATGCTTGCTAAAAATTCATTATGTATGCTGTTAATTTCTAAAAGTGCAATTAATGACGGCATTTTTCAAAGGAAACAATGCCAGAGGTTGTCAGATTTCACTAAAATAAAACAAAAAATAAAATATCAAAATTATTTACGATTTATTGAAGTGGTATGTCATACCTATTGAAGCAAAATTATGTATATCATATTTTTATGCACTCTATACTAAAAAGTGAAATGGTATATTCATTTTTAATTTATTCTGGAAATAAATCAGCTTTTCATTAAATAACTAACTTATGGCTTGTTGTGGAAATGGAGAAAACCAGTCCTACACCATTATTCTTCAAAACCAAAAAATATAAGTTTTTTGTTTTTTTTTTTTTACGATTTTTAGATTGTTGTGTCTGAAAGAGATCTTGAAAAAAACCTCAAGTTACTCAAAACAATAATAATTTAAAATTTGACTGATATATAGTCATTGAATTTTAGACATAATTAAATAATCTATTTTATTAAAAGTTTGGGTTTAATATTTGATATTGATTATCAAGTTTAATCAAATTTAAAAAACGTCATATTTCAGACTTTCTATTTCTGGAATTTTAGTAACAATCCTCATCTAAGAAAATTAGTCTCTCAATTAACATAATTTACATCAGAATATAAAATTAGAAAAACTGTCCCCTAATATTCTTAATAGCGATCTATAACAGAATAGCCAAAACTAAATTTTTTATATGATAAGATTTTATGATTATTGTGATAAATATTACAGCTTAGCCATTTTTATAATAAATGTGATATTTACTGATTTCGCAAAAATTTTGTATTGGTTAATGTTAACATTTAACATTAATAGCTTCAACAGATGTTTCAAGCGCAGTCTTAATCAATCAATTATCAGTGAGACGTTGGTTAATCATTTTCTATACTGAAAATACTTCATTAGCTGATCTAACCCACCTCAGTTTCTTAAAGGATAGTAAACAAAAGACTTTTCCCTTAATGACAACCATCTTTCATCGCGAATGAAACTTTAAGAAATGTAAATATCATTGTAGAATGTATATTGAAACATCACATTAATACGTAATGCTGTCCTTATCGTTTGTAACGCAATCACTCCATTCTCTATTAACTTAGGAATGTTTTCTTTGTCTTTTTATTTGTTGGTGCATTATTTGCTTTCTACAGAAGGTACTAAATTAAACTGTGTGACATGACAGCCCATATGGGCTAGGCTAAGCCCAACAGTATTCATCTCTGTTTTCCTGATCCAGGCTGCGAAACATATTTTCCTATTTGTTGGTTAGATTAAAACGAAACCCCCAATATTTAGTTCCCAAGCATGTTTCGAACTCAGTTTAACGACCCACTGAAGGAATGAAAGGCTGCGCCAGCCTTGCCCAGTTTGCGGATCCAGCCTTGGACCTACTTCAGAAGATACCCTTTTTATGATCGTTGAGAAAACTTTCATATATTTTCTTCATAACATATATACTGAATTGCTTTCTTGAAATTATTTTAAAAAATTTGTAATCAAAAGTTACGTTTCTGTTGCTTATAGTTCCTAAACTTTGTTAGAAATATTAATATTTTGAACAAGACATTTTTACGCATGAAGATAATTTCAGAAATAGGTTAATGCATCTATAAATATCTATTCACTCTTCGAAAAATTTTTACATTCTCAGAAACACTTGAGAATTTGTTACATTAAAGGATGATCGGCACTTTTTAAGTTGTTGTGACTTTGGAGCGTTCCTAAATTTTTCATGAAGTTTTCTCATGTTATCCCAGTACAATTGATGCGAAAATTTCAATCACTAAGAAGCTTTAAAACGTTATTTCCAGATACTTGGATTATCAAGATCTTCTCCAATTCAATTTTGATTACGAAAAGCTTTGAATATTTGTCTTATATTTATGATACATTTTGTATGTAATATATTCTTTTCTTAATTAACGTAAAAGTAATTTTAAAATTTGATGATTCTGTGAAAAATATTCAACGAATTATCAAAACGGGTTCTTTATAAATACTCTGTATATTGCAAGTAACTGCCTGTGTCTTAGTATTTACATCTAAAGTATCTACATCTCATTACATCTCAAGTATTTCAGACTGAGGTAGAAAAATTCTACAAGAAAAACAATTTTATTTATAGAGAATATGTATTTAAAATGTATCTAAAATTCAAGACAACACAAAGCAATATACATTTCGTTGCATAACTTAATTAAATTCAGCAACACCATTACTAAGCAAATCGTTCGTCTCAAATATGGATTCGAAGTCAATTGCTCTACTGTTTGTCGACTTTGCTGAAGAAAATTACTAAAGTATTTGCTTTTTGATGATATTATGCCTTACAATCTGACATGAATTATTGATCCTTATTATCAATTGTTTCTTATCGCAGGAATACAAACAACATTTTACCTAATTTTGTAGCACAAACATATATCTTGGTAGAATGATTTCATGCAGCGAATATCCTGCATTTATTCTCTTATCAAGATGGATTTTTATTGTAGAGTGCCTTAGTTGAATTGAAAGAAGTGATTTGGATGCGAAACGTTGGCCTCATAGGGATATCTTTATCATGGTAGAAGGAATTACATATTTTCAATCGGATGATCTATCAAAAAGATAGCATTTCGATATATGGTCATAATCGCTGATGCACATCTTTAGTGTCATAGAATTAGGGTATAAATTCCAAGGGTGAGCTATTTTATGTTGATATTACAATTGAATTCAGAAGATAAAATTCATGATTACTATAAGGGATACATTGTTTATCAAACTGAGTAAGGACAAGTCAACTACTCAGGAGAGTCGTAAAAAAAAAAAAAATCCTGGATCAATTTCATCAAATGATAAAACCAGATTTAAAAAGGTTTACTTTATGCTTTGCTGGTTGACTATTTTTAGGTAGATCAAATAATTTCTTGTAAGGCTTTTTATCTTGCTTCACGCAAAATCGTTGTCCGTAACTATCTATACAAATGGTAAATATCTTTAAAAGTTAGATCGAAAATAGAGTTTGTCACATTAAAAAATTTTTTTAAATTTATAATCAAATTCTTGTTTTAGAAATTGTGTCTTATGTTAAAAGTTACTTGTAGTAAATAGTTAAAGCTAAATATTTTTTTAATCCTGCGTATCAACATTCATATAGATGCCACGTCATCAATAAATAAGAAAATTCCATTAATGAATTTAAATTATTTGGGAATAATATTCATGAATGAGGATACTGGAGAGAAACAATTTATTTATAAGTTGATTCTTTTGATTGTACCCATTGATTAAGAAGTTACTTCATACTTTTTATCGGTTCTATCAACAAAAAAGATTATTCAAAATTGAACTTCTTCAAATCAGAAAAATGGTACTTTCACGGCCTAGAGCAGCATCAATGATATCTATGGCTATTCTCCAAATGCAACATTTAACTCCCTCGGAAAATTGAAATTAATTTAACAAAAAGGATGATGATATAATTCCTTGATCCCTAAATTTAATATTTGCCACAACAACACATTTATGGTGCACGTTATACTGTGAAATAACATTCATAAATTTTGTTAACAGAGATCTTTGGTTAATTTTGTAAGTTATTTTTCCCCCAAAACTTTACCATCTTTGAATATTTGATAAAAAGAAACTATCAATTTACTTAGCTTTTGTCAGATTTTATTTTAGGATAATATTTTTAATTTTATTAATTTGGTTTTTGGTGCCGGAAAGTTAAATAAATTTTATGTAATTCATAAAAAATTTAGAAAAAATTTGACTTGAATTATTAATTCTTATTATCAATCGTTGCTTATCACTGGAATACAAATAACATTTAGCCTACTTTTGTAGCACGAATTGATATCTTGGTAGACTTACCTTTACTTTTTTAAAAGTGCAAATGTTGTTATTTAGTCAAAGACAGCATTTTAAAATCCGGTAAGTTATGAACCTACTAAATTATAGGCTTTTTTTATAATTATATTTTAATTTGATAAGAAATGGTAACCTCACAAAGAAGAAATTATATTTGCTGTTGATATTTTAAGTTTACAAAAGTCTTTTTTACGGATCTGTGTTGTCAAAAATATTGTTTATTGAAACTAAAGAAATGACTATATTTTTAAAATTTATTTTCAGAAGAGATTATTACTTTTCCTTTTCGCCATAATGTTTCCAGATAAAATAAGCTTTTTAGTAAGAATTAATTATGAAGTAAAATGATGAAAGAAATATATTATGACATAAAATATTATAAAAAGTACATTGCGTCTTAGTAAAATTTATAACGTAACTTTCTTTTACTTACAGGTAAAATTTTCTTAAAATATTTTAAATAATAATTCATATGAACTAAAAGCACTTTAAGTAGTGTTACTCATTTAAAAATGAAATATCATCCCTAAATGTTAAAAAAATCATATTCGCTTCAAAAATAAATGTCTCTCTCCCTCCATTTTTTTTTTTTTTTTTTTTTTTTTTTTTTTTTTTCTGAATTTTGTCTCAAATTTAGACGTTATTGCATATTTAACAGCATTTACTTTGGACGTAGTTTTATTCTTAGAATTAAAAAAGTGTATCTTTATATTTTTTACTCTATAATTTTCTTAAAAATTTCTTGTTATGAAGTATACAGTAACAAAAACGTATACAATTTCTGAACTCTTAAATGTGAGAGATTTGGCTGCTAAGCCAAATGCCATAAACTTGTACAAGGAAAACAGACAGGGTTGTTATTCTTTGCTTTTCCATTCAAAATTTTTATGTTCTTTTAGCTAGCTTTTTAACAATGAAAGGATTTCAAGGCATCAACTTCATCAATAGTGGAATATCTCTTAAATACCTATAACAATGTATTATTAGCTTCCGGTCATTCCAGTGATAATCCCAAAATAATCAATTCAAGGTCAAATACAAAACGGATTTTTTTAACAAGTAAACAATCATACATCCGGATGTTGTACTAGTTTAATAATACCTGAAGTACTAAAGTCTTTTTCAAGCCGTAGTAAAATAAAACTGCGGAGTTGAAGCCATAAAAACGGTTGGTATGCTTGGATCGACCCTTTTGCAGAGGTTCGGGGAGAACAACCATGTTATTCCTTTTATAAATGCTCACAAACTCAGATTTTTTTTCCCCCCATTTTTTTATTTTTATTTTTTTTTACCGACTCGGCGACCGTAAAGCCAATCACGCAAATTACCCGCTCCCTTATCAGGCACCTCCGCTGCGGATGGCTCGACAAGATTTCCGCGCCCCCGGACCAATCGGCGGTGAATGCGAGTCACGTGACAAGGTGTTTTCGGTCATGTGACAGGAGGATTTCGGGTCGACCGAGACGCTCGTCTCTTTCTCCGGCAATGACGGATCGTCGATAACGCCGCGAAAAGGTTTTTGTTTAGTCCCAGAGTAAACAGGACGAAGAATTTTTCGTTTTTGCGTCGAGCATTTACGAAAAGAAAAGTAATAATAAGGCAGATAACATGGGCTGATAACACTTACATTTTTTTTTCTCCTTCGTTTTTATCTTCTCGTTCTACAAGGCAACGAAGAGAAATTTTGATTTTGATGAATTGTGACACCATCTTGAGAGTGACATTTCCTGACAAAACGTCATTTCTCACTGGCCCACTCATTGGCCACTGAGAAATAACTATCTAAAAAATCTTAAAATCTTACTCTAAATCGCGAATGAAATTAAGTATTACTATACTCAAGATCTATTATATTTTATTCAATGAGTCTTTTAAGAAATAAAGTAAATTTATTAGCATTTTTATTGCAGCTACAAACACTTATTGAATTTCTTTTGATAAAGTTAAATTGTTTTTGCCAAAAATAGTATCTATTAAGCTGGCATTATTTATGCTTATAAGATTGACAAAGAAAGTTGTGAACATACATGAGATTTAAAAGTCGATCTCTCATTTAAAAAATAACGCCCTGGCCTTTTTTTAACAGTTCGTCGGTTCGATTCGCACTCCAGGCTTTGATGTTTGTAGTGAATTAAAATCTATTTCAAATTGGAAAATCTTCACAGGTAAAAACATAACTGTTGTGTGTGAAACAAGTGATCCAATAAAATTTACGAGTGATTAGCACTGAAAACATATTATAGCACAAATCATATTTTGAAAACAATATCTCTAATTGTGATAGTCTGTCTTTTTTTCAGATAACGTTCTGCATATGAGAACTAATTTAAATGAGATATGATTTAAAGGGGATTTTTGAACCTTTATCCATTTACAAATTCGTATTTGAATCGTAAAGCTCTGATTATTCAAATAACTAGACCAATGAGAATTTCATTATGCAAATGGCTAAGATAAATTTTGAAACAAATGACTTAAAATAAACAATAATAAAATTGTATTATGATAAGTAACTATATAAATATGGTTACAATAATTGCAACATACTAAATGTACAAGTATATTTAGTTTATTACAATTATCGTATTAAATAACGAAAGTAGTTTTGCGGTAATATAAAGTTTTCAAAAAGATTATTAGATTGAATCTCAATTTTTATTACAGAATATATCATAATTAAAATAGTAATTATAAAATATTAAATATTTTTATAATAAAATATAGAACCTTCAATTACACAAATACTTTATTTAAAATGTGAATAGTAAATTCATACGGAAAAAAAATCACATTCCTGTAATAATTGCTGCTGGAAATTCGATTTACTAATTAAAACAATTTGCTGATTATAAATTGAAAATATTTGTATTATAAACAAAGTATATTTCATTTGTATTCTTTTCAATAAAGCTATAAATATATTTGTATTAAAATAATTTATATATATTTTACTTATATCCTTTTCAATGAATGTAGGGAAAGCATTTTAATTTATCGATATTTTTTGAAGTTTCTAAAATTCTTAATTTGTTTTCAATAAACAATATTAATTTCTGAGCTTTTTTAGTCTGTTTTTGGGTAGTAATAAATTATTTCTTTCACATCCTGATTAGATGTAATGAACTAATATTAATAATCTGAAGATTTATAAATTATATTTCTCATGTAAAACAAGGAGCTAAAAATAATTAGCTTATTAATAAATGAATGTTTAACTTTTCTATTCGTATTATGCATTAAAATTTATTCTTATTATTAATATATGATTATTCTTATAAAATTTTGACCATCATTTGTTATATTTTTATATTTATCCACAGAAACATTCTTAATTACTTTGTACCAAAAAATTAAAAATGAATCAATTTTTAAATTAATTTTTAATAAAAAATTAATCTCTTTAGAGAAAACAATATTCCCTGAGAATGAATCTTATTACTAATTATTATAAACTCATTGATGGCGGTTTATTCGATTTTGAGAGAATTGAATTACTTTTTTATCTTAAGAAACATTCCTTTCCCATAAATAAAATAGATTTGAAAATTAATTTCATCTTTGTTAACAGGAATTCAAAGTTAATAAATAAGTGAATAACTGTCGTTTAAATCAGTATTTTCATCACTCTCGTTTAAATAAATACATGTTCGTTTTTCGTTTGTCTTAGCATGAATCTATTGAAATGACAAGTTCATTTAAAAACCGTAAGAGACTATAAACAACCAAAATTGTTCATTCCCAATTCATATAAATTCGCGATAAGCATACAAATACTAAGATAATATATTGAATCTTTATTTATTTTAAAAGAAAAACGCATAATTCAATATTTATCAAAATTTATGCAAATAATAAGATATTCAAAAAGTTTTCTGTGGAGTTATTTTTAATAAGCAACATTTATTACCTTTAATATTATATAATTTATATCAATTTTTTTTCTGTGTTACTAAGCAAATGTTGAAAAGTAAATTAATGTATCAATATTTCTGACTTACGAGAATTATTTGAAGAATAAAAATTGTTTATGTAATCTAGTACTATTTCTAATCATATTAGTCAGTTAATGTTGTTTTAGTAAATTTTATAATTCAGTTAATATTTTGAATATTTCAAGTATTGAAAGTTATTCTATACGAAATAGGAACAATTTATTAATCTATGAATAGTAAAATAAGCATGCTTTTCTTGCAGATATATTATTTAATGAACATTAAAAGAATCTAAATATATCCAAGCTATTTTCTCAGAGTAATAATATTCAAAGTTAATACAAGAAATACTTGTGACTGCAAATTACAAATATGTTTACTTAAAGTGTGTGTGCGCTGATTAGAAATAAAACACTTGAGAGGTGATGTATATATATTTCTCAGGAAACACTCTTGTAAATATTGATACACGTGCTTTCGGCATCGATAAAATTGCGATTTGTTTCTACTTTTGAAGTTACCGCACCGCCCAGGTATAAGTCACTCTGCCGTTGTTGTTTACCCACGGAAGCGACCTTTGCTCCATA